>PVKN010003222.1:0-38312 GCA_004027915.1 Capromys pilorides | reverse complement strand
TAATTTCTATGAAGACTTCTAGCATACTCTTTGCTTCCTCTCTACCCTCCCAGCAAACACAAAATTAGCAAGCTTCCTACAAAACAAGAATTGTAGGATTTGCAAGAATATTGTAGTACTTGTTTCAAGGCAGGAAAAGATCTGGTGTGGTGAGAAAATGGATGTAATACAGGAAAGAGTGCTGCGTGACAGAAAGGCAACTGTTCCCATTTGTCCTAACCTCCAGGTTTGCATGCTCTACTTCAGAGATTCTCACCCTCAGCATGACTCACCTTTGAGGCTAGATGTCCTTTTGATGTGGTGGCCTGTCCTGTGCATGTGTGCTATGCTCTGTGCTGTGTGTGGCAGCATCCCTAGCCTCTACCCACAAGACACCCATACCATCCCACCTCCAATGTCTCCAGACACTGTTACAAGTGTCCTCGGGGGGGACCCAAACTGTCTCTGTTGAAAAATCCTGTTCTGTATGCACAGGAGCTGCAGGAATATGGGTCCCTCTGGATGCACTGCCTTTACATAAAACTCATTCAGCCTTAGTTTCAAAGATCATCTGCAGCTATCATCAAAGCCCTTGAAACAAAACAGCAAGAAGCAAGTGACACAAATGGAAAAGGGCAGTTCAATTCCTTCAATAGTTAAATGTAATCCATCTGAGAAGAAGCAGATTTTTCAGAATTTGTAACCATAGAGAGCCCCATGAATTAAACTGCAGGTCTAAATCTGCCAAATGAGCTTACCCATATCCATCAAAACATAATAAAGAAAGAAAAAATACAACTATCCACAGTCAAAAACTCTGATCTTTCATAAGGATGTTTAATATTACTTTCTTTCTTCCCAAAGTGGTGGCAGCTTCTTCTGACATTTCATTCAGTGACTCAAAAGAAAGCAACTATAATTTAAACAACAAAAAAATGAGAATGGATAAGTCAGTACATGGGCTCTACTTGGAAATTACTAAACTGTCTCTCCACAATCTGTATAATATTCCCTCTTCCTGGATGACAGTCCCAGTCTCTAAGTGTCTGGTGCCTGCTCCTGGGTCCCATGTTTCATCTTATCATGACCCAAGGAACTCCCAAATACACACAGAGGTGATAAGCCATCCTCAGAGCTGAGCAGGCGGATTCTCTGGGCTTCCTTGCACTCTTCCCTCTTTTACATATCCTAGGGTACTTCCCTCCCTGTAGTTCCTCAGCAACCACCCCAACACAGGCCACACTATCCCTACTTGGACATTCTTGGGTCCCTCCTAACCAATCTCTTCCTGGCCAGATTAGCCAACAGATGACTGATAAAGCCACAGAAAACTCAAAGTATATAAAAAGTAAAACTAAGCATGTAGTAGAAGAAAATGAAGCCAACTAGTAGAACATATCCCCTTTCATAGCAGCAGGCAAAAGATAATCTCTTAGGTTGATGGAAATCTAAAAATAGGGCAGAGGTAAATTATTTAACATTCCAAGAATTAAAAACAGAAATTCAACAACCTCTAATGAGTGCCAGGATAGAGACTTGCTGTTCATTTTACACTTCCATGAACTCTGAATTTTTAGCTCAGGTAAATAAATATATCAGAATAACCACTCATTTTACACAGTTTACACTAATTTTACATGTGTAAGTTATGCAAATTGGCCATCAGTTTTTCACCCATTCATCATTTCTTTATTTTGCTTTCTCAACTCTGCTCTTCTGAATTTCCGCACCAAAAACTGCCTCACCTGGTGATTTTAGTGGTAAATCTGGAGCAGTGTGACCCAAGCAGCACCTCCTCTATTGAAAATTGTTCCTGAGCTCCTTATCTGCTTCAGTTTTTCAGTAATTCTCTTATCCTTGAATCACTGCACACTAACTACCCATGAAGCCAGCTACTCTTTTCATTTGTAAATAACAAGCACCCACATTTATAATTCCTGCTCTATGACCAACATGCCCAAATCTCAGAAGCCAATGACTCCACAAATGTAGACATCACTGGACAGAGTGAAGGGTCCCTAACCCAACAGCCCGTAGCCCTTTTTCTCCCGCTCTAATGAGCATCCAGTCACTTCTTATTGGAGGGATCTTCACAGAATTGTAAGGCCATCAGTGATCTGAGAGAATAAATTCATTCATGTCAAAATTACCAACACTTACAACAATGCAAACCGCTAGGCCCCATACAGACAAACCACATTAAAATGTTTTCAACAACCGACCAACATGGTTCCAAAATACACTAAAGTTTGAGATGCCAAATCTAACTTATTGTCCTTATTTTTAAAATGAAGGCATTTAAGGGCCAGCTAGACAGCTCAGCAGAGTAAGGCGCCTGCTTAGTCAGACACAGGGACCAGGATTTGATCCCCTGGTGTACCGTGCCAGCCCCGCCCCCTAGACCTTCTGAGTCAGTGATTGAGACTGGGTGTGGTGATGCACATTTGTAAACCCTGCACTTGGGAGGCTGAAAACAAGAGGATCACTATGAGTACGATCTGTGTAGTGAGACCCTGTAGATCCTGTACTAAATACATTAAAATTAATTAATTAATTAATTAAATGACATTTCAATTCAGAGAGGTAATTTGTCCCAAATTAGCTACCTAATACACAATCAATTAATTATTCGCTTCATAGTCTAGTCTTTTTTAAAAAATCATAAGATAAGTCATTCAAAAGCTAACAGGTGGAAATCATGGCTAGCACCATACTGAATGGAAAAAGACTAAAAGCTTTTCTTCTAAGATCAGAGAGAAAATAAAGGTGTTTGCTCTTGCCATTTCTAATAAACAGAGTCTTAGTCAGAGCAACTAGGCAAGTAAAAAACGGCATCCAAATTAAAAAGTAAGGGCTGGTGAGATGGCTCAGCGGTCTAAAGTGCATGCATCGGAAACTTTAGGCTCACCGCAGGGACCGCGGCTCAATCCCAGGCACCACATGCTGCGCCACCCCACCCCCCCAGGGAAGTCTGAGCTGGTCATAATGCAAACAAATACATGACGTTTAAAAAATAAAATAAACTTTAAAAAAAAAAAACAAATTAAAAAGTAAGACATAACTATCATGACAGATGACATGATCTTAAAAGTATAACGTCCAGAAGAATCCACAAAAAAAAAAAAAAACTAGAATGGATGAATCAAGCAGTTACAAAATACAAAATCAAGCAGAGTGCAGTGGTGCACACCTGTAATGCCAGCACTCGAGAGGCTGACGCACCAGGATCACAGTGAGTCTGAGGCTAACCTGAGTGATGTACGTGAATTTAAGGCCAGCTCCCACTGTACAGTGAGATCCTGTCTCAAAAAGACAAAAAACAAAAAATAAAACAAAGACACAAAATTAACACTCAAAACTCAGTTGCATTTCTGTTTATTTACAGAAAAAGGAAACTAAAAAAAAAGTTCCAAGCACAGAAGCAACCAAAAAATAAAAAAACTTGGGAAAAACATACCTTGGGAGGCAAAACACTAGAATACTGAAAACTGCAGAGAGAAATTTTTAAAAAACACAAATAAATGTGAAGATATCAAGATGCTTATGGATTAAAGGCTCAACATTGATAAATTGCCAACAGCATGATGTCAGTGAATGCTTTGGATGTTGTTTTCTTGTTACTACCCTAAAAAATGATCTAGTCTTCTTAACTGCAAGGCTTAAGACTTGAAATTAAGAAATAAAATATTTAAATATTATTTAATTATTTTATTTTATTTTAAAATATGAATTAAACAAAAATAGGTAAGCTACTTAGGGTTTTGTTTTGGTTTGGTTTGGTTTGGTTTTCAGTAGTGGGGAACAAACCAAATTTGTGTGTGTGTGTGTGTGTGTGTGTGTGTGTGTGTGTGTGTGAGTGAGGGAGAGAGAGAGACAGACAGACATATAGGGTCTCACTGAGTCACCAAGTTGTCCAGAAAGTCAAACTTGCAATCCTCCTGCCTCAGCCTCTCTTGGTGCTGGACTTACAGGTGCTCAGCACAAAGGCTCTGAACCTGGGAGATGATGTCCCTACATGCAGTTGGGAAAGAAGTGAGAGGGATAGGCTGGGGCTAGAGATGTTAGAATTAAGAATTCTGGTTTGGATGGACTAAGCTTGAATCGCCTACTAGACATGTACTGGAGACATGATAAATAGCAGTAAGTCTTGATTTTTTTTTTCCAGTACCAGGGATTGAACTCAGGACCCTGTGCTTACCAGGCAGGCTCTTAGTCTACTGAGTTATCTCCCTGGTCCTAGCAAGTCTTCATAACAAGGTAGGAATTGTGCTCACAACAAAAGAACCAAGATTCTTGCACGCTATGTCCCAAGCAAGCACCTCACTCAAATGAATGCATAGACATTTAGCATGAGAGAATTCAAGAACATCCCAGGGAACATCTGAGAAAAACCAAACTAGAAAGAGAAACTGGAAATCTGATAAGCAGGCAGGACAGTTTATAAGCACACTATTTGGTTAAATAATGCTAAATGCATCAGTAGGCCTAAAAGAGTTAATACCTCCAAATAAAAGAACAAATTAAAAAATACAGATTTAATTAATTGGAAGGGAAAAATGCTAATGGAACATTTATGAAAACTATTCTGCATGCCATTGAAAGCCAAATAAGATGACATCATGTTATGTCTTACTGTATTCAGAATAGAACAATCTAATCAGTGTACAGAGGAGGAAGTCCATTCTGACACCTGGGGAGGCCCAAAGCCACCAGCACGGCGACAGTGGGAGTTCACCAGCTCTAGTTAGCCATAGCATATATAAGAGGAGGAGAATTCGGATGTGAACTGCTTCTGGTTAGGACGCACAGCCCAAGATTTTAAGTCCTGGCCACAGCATGCCCAATTATATACCAGTGTCCAAACAACAACAGAGTTGTGGATCAGCTATTTTTCCTCTGTGAACAGTCTTTCCAGTTCAGAGCCCCACATACCATTCTTTTTGTCATGGTTTCATCATTGTTCCACTTCACTCCAAAGGCAGAAACCCATCAATAGCAGATGAAAGTGCTGTATTTCTTGGGTTTGGTTTGGTTTGGTTTGGTTTGGCTCGGTCTGAAAACTGGGGCAAGGAGACAGAGGTGGATGGAGGTCTAATTTGGATAGTTCTTGTGGAAATTAGGCTCAAAATGTATGTTATTTCAGTACAAATATCTAGGGCTGCACACCAAACCCACAATGACAATTAGCTCCAAGAAGAAAATGCAGTTCTTCCAAACTTGCTTTCTGAGACTGCCCCACGGTGTCTTGGCTATTGGCAAACATCTGGGGAAACTCCTGTTCTCTCCCAGTGTACAAGCACCAGGTCCCTGCACCAGCCTGGCTCAGGAGACTCTCCAGCCTCTAAGGCACGATGCACACCCTGTTCACACAGCTGTTCCTCCTTACATCCTCTGCTGCCTGACGTGAATCCCCGCCAGTGCAGCTGCAGCCACAAAATCGGAAGACCAGAGAATCACCCTCTCCACAAGGATCCTCACCATCACCCTAAGCCCATCTTCTTCTCTTTTTATAAAAGAAATCCTTTATTCACAAAAGAGAAGTCACAACTTGGAGTCCCTAGGCCTCTGGTCCATAATTAGCAAGTCTCATTTGCTGAGTCCTTCCAAACACCAGGCGCTATGCCGGGCACACTACACTGGTAATCCCATTTCAGACAGCATAGCCTCTGGGATTGGCACTCTTAATACTGTTTTGTTTATAAGGAAGCTGGGACCTAGGCAGGGTTTGGGGAGACTAAGCAACTTACCCAAGCACAAATAGCTGGTACCACAGAGGTCTCAGAGCTTCAATCCTTAACTCCCAGGAGTTACTATGCATCAACATCTTCTACTATGCAACACCAAAAGTATGAAGGGAAGTCAAAGAGCAATTCCTGACATTCCCAACAGTGAAGAAAAACTATGCTTATTCCTCAAATACAAAGCTACATCAGATCATTGAAATGCCAATTTCCTCTGGCTTGAAATATCATTTCAGTGCAGAAACACTGGTTACACTGCATTTCACATGTTGGCAAAATGGATATTATGTCATCTCTTTAGTAAAAAAATAAAACATAGCTTACACAGTTTTTATCAAATTCAGCTTAATTCAAAGACCTACTCCATATTCATATAGAGTATAAGAAAATATTTCCCAAAGATAGAAAAGCTATTTCTAGAATGGTTTGAATATCTCACATACGTTTTAGAAAGCCCAAACATGACCTACCTTGCATAGTATGGGAAAGAGAACATGAAAGAGGAAAAGGAAAAGTAAGGTAAGCAGATAAACCAAATACTGTACAAATGCCAGCAATTTAAATAAGAAATCTATCTAGAGTACTCATTTAGGGAAAAAAATAATTAAATGGCAAGAAGTCAAGCTGTTCACAGAGGAATGCCAAGGAACACGTGTGGGTGTGTACATATGTACATAGCTCAGGTGCCACTCCCTCGGAGGTCCTTATCATCAGGAAGAAAGGTATCCAAAAGGAACAGAAACTCTCCTATTCAACTGAATGAAGTGTGAGAGGAGAACAGAGCCTGGAAGTCGACAGCCAAGGTTCTGCTCATTCTGGTCAAGCCAGTAATTCTCAAGACCTGGGATTAGGAGTCTTATCCAAACAAAGAAATGATAATCACCTTGGCAGTTATAACTTGAGGACCTCATGAATATATATACATATATATATGAAATATATATGATATATATGTATATGACACTGCCTTAATAAAACTATAGATCCAATTCAAATCTATGTATTATATTTATGACTACCAAGTTATTCAAGAGTTTTGTTGCAAGCTGATTTAATGCGTTTCACTTAGCTGAAAGCGAAGAGCAAGGAAACAAAAGGAGGAAAGAAGACTTCTCTAAGCATTGATTGACCTACATGGTTAATGGATCCCATTTGCAATAGCACTCTTATAAGGATGGTATTAGCAGACCTATTTACAACTAAGACAGTACAAAAGCCCCAATTAAGTGGCCCAGACTACAACATGTTCCAATAAATTCTTTACTGTCCATACTACATGAAAGGAAGCTTTGGACTAGACACTAAAATTCAATAGATACTCAAAACCCATTTCTCTATTGCCTCACAGTGCTGTTTTGTAATACTCCTCGAGCTATGCTTGGATTTAATCACTTTTAAATATAATCTTTAAGCCCCACTGAGGGTAAAGGCGGAAACCTGGAAGCACATATTGCCTTGTTTCTGCCTAGAATTAGAAATGACGCAGGACAATTCCCTTGGGTGAACACTGACATGCAGAGAAGCAAGAGGTGTCCCCAAACTTGTAATTACAGACCAGCGGTCAGGAGCTATACAGTCACTTGTCATGGGGTCCTACTTAGACTTCTGTTCATTGGTTGGCTTGAACTTCACTACTCTACAGTTAGTGTCTGTCCATAAAGGAGAACTGGTTGAATTTCTTTCCTTTAAACATGTGACTTAGAAAAACACATTGTTTTGAAATTCTGGCCCTTTTTTCTTTTTAAAATTAGAAATATAAATAAATAATATTTTTTAAAAAGAAAAATATTTAGAGTTAAGATAGATCTGTTAACAAGTATCTTTCACAGTAGAATTGAAAGTAGAACTCAAATTTATCAAACTGTGAAGTTCGAGATGAGGAAATTAGCTTCTTTCTGCCCACTCTTTAGCCAGAGGAGACACCTACGTTAACAAAATTTCATTCAAAACATTGAGCTAATTCATAGCTGCTCCAGAATGGGTGCCCGGTGATAGAGAATTTTATTCAAATTTGCCATGAATGAACATGATGGTCCTTAACATCTCATTATTCTGACTAAAATACAAGTGAGCCTATCACTTTTCCAGTAAAATTCCTAACATTAGATTACATTAAATTTTTACTGAATTTGTATAAACCCTAAGCACACAGACTCACCTGTAAAAATGCCAAATTCAGACACTCAATGGGCTTTGAATGAATGAATTACATGAATGACTGGGTCTCTTATACAGTTAAAGTGTGCCTGTATCAGTTAGGGACTGAATGCTGTGCATGAATACTGTCTTTTGATTATACACAATATTGAAAGGAAGAAAATATTTCCATTCAGAATACTCAGGAGTAATTAATGCTACTCGTCTTAAAGGTGAGCCTGGCATGATCTTCGGAGGCAGAAATTGAACAAGAATTAGGCAGAGTGTGTGCCTGAGAAAACGTTTCTGGAAGATTAGGTTCTTACAAGGGTTTTGCCCAAGTGGCCCTAGAGTGTGGAACGCTGTGATCAGAATCCTCCACACAGAACTGCCCCCTGCCCTAGCCTGACCTTTGGATAAGGAGGCCTGGAGGAATGCCGAAAGCAGAAGGGAGCAGCAAGACTGTGGAGCAAGAAAAAAGCAGGAGTTCTCTAAAGAATTTTACATCCCTTTCTCCCCTCCCCAAGGAAAATTTATCCAGCTGAAATTATGCTTGTTGGGTGGGGATAAAAGGAGTCACATGATGAGATAAGGGTTCCACGAGGATTAAGCTGTCAGCAACGAGGCGGATGGATTGACAAGAGAACGAGGCAAGAGGGAGTGACAGGAACACAATGCAGAGAGAGGAGGGTGGAAGGATTCAAGAGAGCAGAATCAAGACTTAGGAAGCAATTGTTCCTAGGTAGGAGATGGAGGAGGGGGAAGAGTGGAAGGTGGCTCCAAGGTTCACCCGAGATGGCTGGGAAGTCAGAGGTGCTGCTGTGAAAAATCAAGAGGGTAGGAAGAGCAGTGCTCTCTCCGCTCATCTGCCTTCATGCTGGGGAGGCCACCAACCCTGGGCAGTGCCACTGGGTGAAGGCCCCTAGGTCCTTCTCTGAAGGACAGCAGCCTACCTGCTAACTAGGCCTGACAACAAGTGAAGACAGAGTGACACCTGCGAGTTGACCGCCAAGCACAAAGAGCAAAGCTCAGCACTTAGGGAACCACACTGAAGCAAGACTTCCAATGGCACAGCTCAGCTACACCTTGCTAAATTCATCTAGAGTGAAGTGATTAAAAAGGTCTGAACTTCACAGAAGAAAAAGCATCAAAGACCAGGGCTCCAACTCCAATGGCCAAGAAGGCCATGCAAGCAAGGGCGAGGAAGAAGGGTGGGTGGTAGGCACAAGGCATCTAGGTCTGTTTCTGTTGTTATAGCAATGCCACTGACTGAGCAGCCTATAAAGAACGCAAGTTTATCTAGCCCATGCTTTTGGAGGCTAGGAAATCTAAGGACATACCACTGGCCCCCGGAGAGGACCATGACAGGGTGCCACACAGCAAGACAGATGAAGTGTGCTAGCAGGGATCTCTTCGTGTAAAGCCACTAATGCCATTCTTACCACCACCGCCACCACTGCCACCACCCTACACAGTCTTAGCTTGTCTGTGTCTAAATTCACGTTGTGGCTGTTGTCACTGTGTTTGTGGTCTGTCCCCTCCTGCTAGAAGGTGAGATCCCCGAGGAACCACATGAGTGGCGTATCATTAAGTATTCACCTCACAACCGCCCAGCACGCACCATGCGACACCAAATAAATCCAAACCTTTCCTGTCTCCACCCCTCCCACCTTCCTTCCTGCAGCTCCGCCTCCAGTAAGGGCTCTGGCAAGGCAAGACCTGGGTTCGAGCCCTCCCCGCTGCTTCCTATTAGCCCTGGTAAAGCTGCTAAGTGCACAAGCACACATCTCAACTGCTACATATTCAACTAGCTACCTGACTTCCTAGAGAATTAAGTAAGAATTTTTGTGGTTGGCTACAAATGTAATAGCAACCGCCTGACTTTCTGAGATTTCCGCCACACTGGCTCCTGCTGCTGCCCTCAGCAGGGCCAGCACCTGCAGCCCCCGCCCCGCTGCCCTGTGCTTCTTCCGCCTCCCACAAAATCTATCTTCCTGGGGTTCTTTAGGGCCTTCCCACTTCTTCCTCTAGGAGGTTTTCTCTGACTGCCTAGGACTAAGGTTATTCTCCCCTATGGGGGCCCACAGCCCTCTGTTCAAAGAACCAGCAACTGCACAGACGTGAAGCACACCACCGGCTGCCTGCATTCCACTCCCCCAACCCACCCCACCCCAGGGTGAGCATGGGTAGTGAGGCCATGTCACCCATCCCATTCGCCCCACAGCCTAGTGCAGCACCTGACTCAAAAGAGGTATTCAGTAACTGTGGGATCAACCAAACCTCAGCACCCAGCGGAGGTGAATCTGATTTACCTAAAATTATCTAAGTAGACACATGCTGCTCTGCCACTGAGCAGGACTAGTAACAATGGCAGACACTAGCACGAAGCTCCCATGTAGCCACTAATGGTAGGAGGCAGTGGCAGTGGCAGGATCACTCCTAGGAGACACACTCCAGGATCTCCAGCCTCAAGCCTTGGCTTATATGAAACTCTTCATAGAGTACTACATAGAACAATTATAATATTGTATTTATAATATTGTATTATATTATAATATTGTATTATAAAGTATACTATTGCAAATGTCTTCCCCTCCAAATAACGTACTGTACTATGTCAGGTTTCTTACCCACAGTTGGCCCCAAGTAACTAAAACTGCTCAATGGAAAATCATAGATACAGAAAGGCTACTGTATAGATATGTTTGCTAAATAATATAAACAATACAATAATTGTCCAGTTACTGGCTTATGCAGGATCAAAAACTCAAGGTTTACAATCACCCCTCCTACTATGTAGAACAGTGCTAGAAATACATAATAGAATCTTGAGGCTCTTTTTAAATTTTGATTTGAATATAATATGAAATTTTACAGAAACCACTATACTCTGAGTGTTCATTCATTAATTCGTTCAACCAACATGTATTTAATACACACTACGTGCCAAGCACTGCAAGTAAAACTGTAAAAAGCCTGAATTTTATATATTCAATGTCGTAGTGATAGAAAGGCTATTAACAAATAATCAAGGGTCCTGTGACAATTCAGACTTGGCAAATAATCAAGTTCGCATAAGTACATTAGCAGAGTCATCTCAATAATATAAACCAGAAGATTTTACAAACATGTCTTTAGAAATTTTTTTAGAAATGAAAGAAACTTCCAATGGAGAATTTTCCCTCATGTCCCACAAGATGGGACTTTGTTTCTTTCTTTCTTTTTCTTTTAATATACTTGGTTGTGGCAGGGTCTCACTATGTAGCTCAGACTCATGGTGACCCACCTGCTTTCAGCTGCCCCAGCGCGGGGATTACAGGTATGTGCCACTACACCCAGACGCTGGCTGGCTCAGCCCACCCTGGGAGCTGAGCTTATGCAGCATGTGGTGCAGGGAATCAAACCACAGTCTCTATGCTTGCCTAAGCTTGCCTAGGCAGGCGCTTTAGTCCACTGAGCTACCTTGCCAGCCCCTATGGATCTTTCTATTGACTCCTTAACATTGATTCCTACCATAAGGGTCATAAAAATATATGCTCCAAAATTGTTAAATGGTACAAGGACATTTCACAGGAGAAAGACTGGGGACAACTTATGCCACACTCCTCTTTACGTTGTCCCACACAAAGCAAAATGGGGCAGCTGACTTCACAAAATACTAGTCTTGTACTAAAGCAGAGCACAAGGCAATCACCAGGTCCTAATTTCACTTAGGTCTGTGGCACAGCTTGGCAGCAGGTCACGTGTTCAGCGTGTAAGACTCCCCAGGATCAATCCCCAGCACCAAAAACGTAAATAAATAACAATGAAATTCACGTTCATTGAAGAAGCTTCTGTTTCTTTTCACACTTCAGTCTGGAATGGTGGGGAGGACAGAAGGCCTCTTTACTTAAAATCAGCCCATAGGAGGAGGTAATTTTGTCTGAAAGGGTCTATTCACACCTGTCCAAAGTCTGGGTCACGTCCCCCAGACCCTGTGCCATGCCTCAGACCGCATGCTTCTTCACGCATTTCCAAGTCAGAAGAAAATCCTAAGGCAAAGGATATAAGCCAACTAATTTTTGATCAAAGGAAATTTTCAGGGAAAGGTTCCTGAACTTTCCTAGGATCTGACCTGATAAGATCGTCCCAGATTACATAAATGATGTAAAGTGTTCCTCTTGATTTTTAAATGTGTAGTTTGTTCATATATTGTATGGTTGGCTAATAAAATGCTTACACTTCATATTCACACTATTCCACGAGTCTCTTAAATGAAAAGGGTAAACAGCGATAACAAAGAGATAACATGGTACATTTTCACCTCTCCATTTTCACACTTTTTGACACAAGATGTAGAGGGGCTTTCACACCACACAACAAGCGACTCACACTCCAGATTCCCCACCAGAACCAAGCCAGTGTCCACTCATTCAGTTTAGTTCTGACACTAAAATCTGGAGACAGCACCAGATCACACAGGATGAGGGCTCTGCTCCCTAAGACTTCAACACCCATTTCAGAGGCCAACCACAAGCTCCCAGTGGGGGCCAGCGCTTCTCAAAGTCTAAAACATAAAACGAGGGCTCCCTGGATCCCCTCCTCAGGCTCAATTCATTTACTAAGAGCAGCTTGCAGAACTTAGGGAAGTATTTCAATTTGCCGATTTATTATAAACAAGATCACAGAGTCAGGTGTGGTGACACATACCTACATTCCCAGCATGTGGGAGGTTGAGGCAAGAGGACTGCTGTGAGTTCGAGACCAGCCTAGGCTACAAAGTAAGCATAGCAAGACCCTGTCTCAAAAAGACAAAAATAAATAAATAAATAAGGTTATAAATGACAGAAAGCCCAACGGGAGAGAGACATAGGGCCAGCTATGAGACAAGGGGTACTCAGCTTCCCAATGCCCTTTCTGGGTAACCACACTCCAGGAACCTCTACATGTTGTGCTACCTAGAAGTCCCTAGAAACCAAGCCTTTGGAGTTTGTATGAGAAGTTTCCCTTATGGCTATGACTGGTGACACCCATGGCCATCAGAGGACACCTTAATCCTCAGCGCCTCTCTTGGGGGTAAGGGTAGACATCCCCACCATTCAAGCATGCCTTGTTCTTCTTGGTAGCCAGGTCACACCTCAAAGCTACCAAAGAACCAAAACTACCAGTTATCACATTGTCATACAAAAGACAGACATTTGTCACTCTAGAAATTCCATGAGTGTTAAGAGCTGTGCAACAGGAAATGGGTAAAGACCCAATAGATATTCCATATTACCCAAGACAAAATTAAAAATTTCCATTTCAGGCCCATTTACTGCTGTACAACAGTAAACTGAATTCTTAGGTAGTTAAAAATAATTATAAGAAACCATCAAGAAAAGATCCTTTCTAGAAAGAACTCTAAATTTCTGGTAAGCATCAAAAATTTAAAAATATAACCATTTATGTCTAAGGTGTCTATAAATTCCTTGTCTGCTCTGGATTCTCTTGGCTTATGCTTATTATCCCAGCATAATTACTAAGTATATCCATTTCTCTCAAAAATAGCATAGTTTGGCCAGACATGGTGTTGCATGTCTGTAATCCCAGCAGTTGGAAGGCTGAGGTATGAGGATCGCCATGAGTTCATGGCCAGCCTGAGTTAAATAAGTGAGCTGAAGGCCAGCATGCACTATATAACAAGACCCTATCTCAAAAAAAAAAGTATAGTTGGACAACGGAATACACATCATCCTGTTTGGAGATGAAAATGATTTCTACACATTCTTGGACAAGATGGAGGTGTTTCAGAAACACTGGTTTGTACAGAGATATCTGGCACAATCTGTCTTTAAACTCTCCCAGTGTGAAAGAATTAATAAGCACTTTAGCTCTCCCAGCTGCTAAGTAAGCAGCCTCAACACTGAGTATTTATGAAAGCCCTTCAGACCAAAGGTGGAGTTGGGCCTTGCAACCTACATTTGAGAACTTGATTCTCCACCTCTACCCCCCAATCTAGGGATCCAAGAGAGAAGCACAGTGATTCAGCACTTCTAAGGCATTCATTAAAATCTGCTTCAGTGCAACAAAATTGGGGGAGGAAAAGAGACCCACAGGACACAGATATAAAAATCAAAACTGTTTTATAAAAGCAAAAACGATAAAATTCTATACTTCCTTTCTCCATAAAACACCTTCAAAGCCTGGAAGGGTCCCCCTCCTCACTGTTATCAAGCAAGTCATCCTAAGCTGCAACACAAAGTACATGAAACTCTTCTTGTCAACTAACTCAAGAGATGCTTAAAACAAAAGTAAAAGAGCAATCCCAGAACACAAAGGGAAACTTAATGGCAGGTGGCAAATAAGGATAACACTGTGAACACCTGTATGAGAACATGTTTCTAAATCTTGCTTATGTCATCTGTATGTCTCTTGGATGGCAGACGAAGTCTTCTTCATTTTTTTTTTAGACGGGGGTCTTGCTAGGTAATTCAGGCTAGCCTGAACTCACAACATAATCCAGGCTAGCCTTGAAGTAATGGCAACTCTCCCACCTCCACCTCTCAAGTGCCTGGGTTTCACGTGTGCACCACCACATCCAGCTGTCCTTTTCATTCTTACACCCTTACATCTTACCTGCAGATCCTTAGCATAGAGCTTTGTTCATGAAAAATGCACAATAAATGTTTGTTGAATGAAGCATGTAAGAAAACATAAAAATGTCCCCAAATATAATTTCTGTACAAAAATTCTTTTCAAAAATAGAAAAGACGCCCAACCATAAGGGTAGGCTGGGTGTGAGACTGAAGCATCTCAACAGTAACTAAGTGCTCCACAATAAGGAATTTATTGTTCTACATCTGTGGCAGGTAAAATTTAAACTTCTTTATCATAGAAAGTCTGTACAGTGCAGTCCAATCATAACCTACAAACGAAACAGTCATATAAACTTGGACTAGAGACAACACCTGAAATAGGAAGAAGTTCCACTGAAATTTCTTTACCATAGGAAGATTGATAGGAAAATTCCTTTACCATAGGCTTTGAAAGCTTGGGGTGGACAGTGGTGCATATACTTGTAATTCTAGCTACTTTGGAGGTTAAGGCAAGAAAGATCACAAGTTCAAGTCCAGCCTGGGCAATTGAGTGAGACTGTGCTCTAAGGTGAATTTTAAAAAGGCTGGAGATGTAGCTCATTACAAAAGTTCTGGATTCAACATGAGAACATGTTTCTGAATCTTGCTTATGTCATCTGTATGTCTCTTAGATGGCAGTTCCAAAAATAAATAAATAAATAGGGCTTTAAGACAGCTTTTTATCTTCCTGTAGCACCCAATGCAAAAGCACTAGAGTCTATAAAAATGCTTCTCAATGCCTTTCACCGAGGTGTCCTTAGACGTCTCTTCCTCCAGATAACACCCACTCTTCCTATCAATAAGACAAATGGGTAGACATGATGCATTAGTCAACTGACTAAATTACAGAGATACTTCTGGGGAAGAGGTCTGTCAGGGAACAGAGACTCATTATCTCAGCAAAGGGAGGCAGCAGCCACTTTACAAAAATGTGAAACAAAGTTAACTTGTTACCAAATTCAATAGGAAGGAAGTATTTGCTCCAAAACTTGGCTTGGTCATCTTGAATTTGGTATCAACTGCTTTGCAACCTTGTGAAGGGCACCCCAAAAGCCTTATATTTCTGTCTTCCTGTTTGCAAAACGTTTGATAAATACTTTTAACACTTACATTTCAGAGAACTAGAAAAAATAATAATATAAACCATAGGTTTTCTTAAATTCTAGATGTTCAGTCAGTCACTGTTCTCCCTAGTTGAATAGCTATAGTTCAAAATGAAATGTTTAATAGACAGGCTCCATGTTCTGTGCCTAATAAAAACAGGTGCTAAAAATTTATTATGAAAATCTGCTTGGGGTCCAAAATATTATTAATTCAAAGAAATAAAAAGAAGCATGCAAAAAGGCTCCTCAACTTTTTGGCTATAAAAGACCTTTGCCTTCCATTGAATATCTTTTAAAAATCAGCACCACAGTCTGAATCCACCTGAAAGTGAAACAACTGCTCATAATCAATTTAGACTGAGTCTCAAAAGACTACATCAGCTATAACTGGTCTGCATAGTACACCATCAACTTTCTTCTATGCTTTGTGATCTTTTAGAATGTCAAGTTGTTTACCTCCTAAAAATATAATGGCAATCATACTTTTTTCCGACTGATCAGTTCAAGAAAGAAAGAGTAAACACTCAAGTTCTAAATAGAAAGGCTGCTGGAAATATTGCAGCCCACAGCCTCTCACAGTAAGTCTGTGTGCAGACTGAAAGTTTTTGTACGGTGGGGAGGGGATGCTTACCCCACACACTTACATAAAGGCTCACAGAAGTAAGTCAGCACCATAAACACATTTTCTCTGTTGTTCAGAACCCAATGCACTTGAGACACATGGGCTGTGTCTTAGCTGTCAAGTGTATACGGGCATCCAAAAACTCAAGCTCTAGTTGAGTCAAAAAAGGAAAAGCAACGGCAACCCTATCCCAGTGGACACCAAGTTAATTCTCTCCAGTTTCTCCCGTCAGAATATTAATTGCTTTCTTAATAAAATGCTGCAGTGAAATCTGTGAAATCAGATTCTGGCAGAAAATCAAATCAAAGAATAATTCTTCCTGGTAGGTACTTCACATAGTTGGCTTCTGCCTACCTTGTTATGCTTTTGCTGGTGCCTTGCCTTTGTGTCAAGAACATGATAAGGGCTTTCAGAGTCTTGGTTGATGTAATATACAAGTCTTGAAGGCGTTGTGATTTCTTTCTGCATTGCATTGCTGTAACTGGTATTTCTGCTGCTATTCTGTTGCAATGTACTGTTTTCATCTGCCAGGACTCCCAATTTTTTTTCTGCAGTTTCATTCCAATGCGGAGCTGGGGGGGCAGGAAGCATAAACAAACACACACATATATACCCCATAATACATAAGTGCTACTAAAGTACATTTTCCCACTAATTGCATAAAGAAAGTTTTCCATCTATAAGCAAGTTTAAAGTGTAGGTGCAGAAAAACAAGTTATGGCAACATGAAATGGCCTAGGATAGGTTGATAGGCTATGTAGGCTTATACAACCACATATCACAATCATGTACACATTTTCTCAAGTCTAAACATTGGGGGAAGGGGGCTAAGTGGACTTAGGGAAGTGTCATTAACAAGCATGCTGAAGGGTCCTGACCCTCAATTCTCGCCCTTTTGGTTCTACAGAAGTCCAACTGTCCTCTGCTTAGTAGTATTCCATTTGAGGGCTAAGAACACACCTAAGATAACTTAGGACTGAATGCCTGTACACACAAGGTTAAATGATTCATTTCACAAAACTGGACAATTCTCTTTTCTTTTAACTTTGAAATGAGCAAAAAATCCTTTGCCAAAGAGGGATACAGAGGCTGGCAGCTTTCCAGTTTCTCATCTTCCCTACCAAGGTCAGCTTTCTGCTCTCACTCATTTCCAGTTGTCAATGTATTGACCATCATATTGTTTTAATTGTTCATTTTAATAACAAGCATTTTGAGACATCACAACCAAAGGTCGTGGACTTTCGTTCTTTGATCCCTGGAGTATACCTCCATCGGTTCAATCCCAACCGCAATGAATGAACTCGGTAGAAAATTTGAGGAAACCACCCATAATCAGCACTGACATCCCATCCTCTCTACATAGTCCTATTAGGGTTTTGCCACGCCAGGAGCAACTTAGTCCTGATCTGCGTTTCCCAGGCACTGGCTCCCCCTCAAGTTGCACAAAGATCGCTGAAGAACCCACTTAATCCCTCCCAAGGGGACCCGCAGTCGTTAGATGGGTTTTTAGTGAATGCCACAGAAATAGACTTCCTATAGTGAACTAGAATGGACCGAGGGTCTGGAGATGCGAAGGGTGGGGAGGCGGACAGGAAGGCACGGAAGGCCAAGCCGGGGAAGCGTCCGGGGCGCACAGATCCTGTGTCCTTCGCTCGCCACCACAGGGCCCATGAGGAAGGCGACGCAAGGACACGGGCCATACCCACCGCTGGGCGCAGCAGCCCCCCAGGCGCGGGCCCCGGGCGAGGCGGCGAGCGGAGGCAGCAGCAGCAGGACGAGGAGCAGGCGACAGCGCGGCGCCCGGGCCAGGGCGCGGGCGGGCTCCGGGCCGGCGGGGTCGCCACGGAGGCCGGCGAGGCTGCAGCCCGCTAGGGGCGGCCGCCGATAGCTGCTGCCGGGCGGCTTCATGGCTCATAGCTCCCGGACGCCGCTCGGTGTGGCCGGCCGGAGCGCGGGCTGGGCTGCGGGTGGCTGCGGGCGGAGCCGGTCACGCCGGCGGGGCGCGCATGGTGTCGCCTCGGGCAGGGGGCGCGGTGGGCGGCGCGTGCCCCGACTTCGCACTCTGCCCCTCCCGGGCCCACTGCGGAGCAGCCCCGGGGTCCTAGCTGCCCTGGCAACTTGGAGTCCCCCCAGGCGGGTGCGGCCACGCCGGCGACTGCAGGGCTGCGGCCGGGCCTAAGGATGCTGTGGCGGCGCGCGAATGAGGATAGCGCGGGAGCGCGCAGCGCGTGCGTGCGCCCCGCCCCGGGAGCGCGCCGAGCGGGGTGAGCTTTTAACGCCAGCACGCACTGCGCATGCCTCTCAGTAGGGGCCAGGTAGGTAGCAGAGTGATGCAGCAACCCTGGCAGCGTTGGAGGTGAGAAGGGCAGGGCAGGGACACTGGCGGCTAGGGACGAGGGGCAGGAAGCAGAGTGCAGGGCTCCAAAACCCGAGACGGGCATGATCTAGAGCGAACGATAAAGGAAATCGACCTGTGTTTTTCTTCCACCCCAGACCTCAGATGCCTCCTCTCCCAAGCCTTTCCGGCTTGAACAAGCCTAAGGCCAAACATTTCCTTCTTTATCCTTATTTATTTCCTTGTTGCAAGTAAGGATGGAGGACTGCAGCCGAGGAGGTAAAATTAGTGCTGCTCTTCATTCAGCTCGCCTGTCGGAATGGCATCATCACTGGGAAGCGCTTCAGGGCGTCGGGAACTGTAGGGTACGAACGTCCAGCACAGGAAACCCCTGCCTGTGCGGGACTCAGCACAGCACAGGGAGCCTCAAGGTCTTTGAAGTTCTCCAGGTCTGACTAGGCGAATTCAGGGAGGACTTAGAGGTTCTGGATGGCAGGAAATACAGAGATTAGGAACGGACTGTGTAGTAGCTGTCTTGGGAACTCCTTCTTTAGTAGCTGTGGGGGTGGGAAGATATTTAGGAGGACAGGTTTCTCTTTTTGAGACACAGTTTTGTTTGTTTGTTTGCTTTCATTTGTATATTTGGTACAGGGTCTCACAACACAGATCGATCAGACTGTTTTCAGCCTGCTGGGCATTGGGATTCAGGCGTGTGCCACCACACCCAGATACTGTCACCGGCTCAGCGCGTCCTAGGGGCGGGGCCAGCACAGCATGCAGCACCAGGGGTGAACCCTGGTCTCTGTGCTTGCCAAAGCAGGTGCTTTGTCTGCTGAGCTATCCCGCCAGCCCTTGAGACAGTTTTGACTTCTGCAGAGTTTTTCTCTTGCCTCTGTAAAATTAATAAATCAATCAATCGAGGGTTCCCAATTTACATGGGTCAGCAGTTATTTCATCCCAGCAGCCTCAAATTACTCCTGTCCCAACCGCTCATAAAGGAAGCATTCCTTCACGCAGTACCAGTCTGTATAATTACAATGTTGTTTGTATTTAAAACGGAGGTTAAAGTATCTGCTGGGAGAAAAGAAGTGAAGAATTCTCTGATTAAAAGGATGTGGGTTAAATGTGTATAGCCAGGACAGGACAGTGTGACACATCTTCTCTGTCCTCACTGCATCAAGGAAGGTAAGACAGATACACAAATGCACATACACCTAATCCTGGGATGGCCAGCTATCAGGAAGCTAAGTACCAATTTTAACTTGCTCTTTCTATATCAAAGCTAGAATGTCATCATCACATATCTACTTGTGTAGAACTGTATTTGATGCTATGCACCCTACTCCACCCCATACCTAGCAGTATTGTCTTTTTTGTTCTCCACTGTGCTCCCTAGGACCTAACCCAGTGCTTGAAGTTCAGGGTATCTCTTAAAAAATGTTTGATCAATGAGTAAACCAGTAGGTAGTGCATATAACCAGGAGTTAGTCTTGCAGCAGGCTTATGGCCATTCCAGTTGCCTTGCGGTTCTTATATACGGATGACTCTTCCTAAGTCAACTCCCTCAAGATTAGAATATCTGGGCTAGGCTTCCCCTGCTTATATTTTATGGACTGTGTATCCTGAAAGGGGAGCTTGGAAGAAAGCCAATAAAGAGGTGTATAAGGAATTGGAAAGGAAAAGAAGATGAAAAGAGAAAAGTCCTCATACAAAAGTTATGTAAAAGGTGCCACTTGCAATTGACTGAGAACACCTCAGCTGCTGTTCCAGTAAATAAACCTACCAGCCAACTAGGGCTGCCCCACTGCCACCAGTCATAATGCACCAATTCACACAAGGGGAAGGGAGTATTGGATGAGCGTTCAATTGAGTTTCTAATAAAGAAGGAGGGTATTTATCAGAATGTGCTGCCATATTCTCTGCATCAAAAAGTGCGTTTTTTATAGAACTTTTGTGTTTCCAGACACTGCTGGAGGCCTGATAATGTGTCAGTAAATGAATCAGTACATCAGAGAAAGAGTAAATAGCTTGGAAAAAATTACTGGAGATTTGATCCTTAACCTGTGTACTTAGGGAGGGCTTAGAAGCCAAATAATTAATTAACTGGTCAATTTGTTAGACTTAGTAATATTCTCATTATGTAGTTTGGATTTTTTATTGTAATAGAGTTTACTTCTAAATAGTCCCCTCTGTGCTTTCATAATATTCGTGACTTTCTTAATCACTTACACCTTCTGCTTTGCTTTGTATTCATGTATTTGCACATATCTTTCCCCTCTCAAAAAATGTTGAGATGAACTGGGAGCTGTAGCTCAGTGGTGGAAAACCTAGAGTGCAGGGTGCCCGGTGCCCTCGGTCCACTCTCAGCACCTGACAGAAGTACATGCACACATAAGACTGAGAGTGAGGCTCCATGTTGGTAGAAAGAGGAGGGATTCAGCAAGCTGAAACGAAGAAAGTAACGTACCAAAGTCCGAATGCTAAGACAGTTCTCACTACACATGGATGTTGATTCTGAACGCCATCAGTGGACAGTGAAGTGATCTGGTCCAAGAGGCAGCTGTGGAGAACTGTTGCAGCCATAGATGAAAACTGGCCTCCAAAAGATCCATTGGGGAAAAAAAAAAAAAGCAGTGATGGAAACTCAAGGTGAACACGATGAAGAGTGCATGAAAGCAAAGTACAGAGGGCCGATTGGGGTGCTCACAAAATGGCACCACTGCTCTAGAGATGAAGAACACTCCAGATCCTGTTATAGGCTGAACTCAAAAGGCTCAGGTGTTTAGTGATGAGACTTGTATAAAACAATCAACTCATGAGAGCACGAATGGATTTCTCCTGGATGAGTCCCTAGCTGAAGGAGCTATTGGAAGGTGAAGCCTAGTTGGAGAAGGACAACTCATGACTTTGAAGGTGCTGTCCTGCCCTCCCCAGCTGCCCTTGTGCTTTCCCCCCATGCTCTGCTTTCTGGATGCCATGAGCTGAGTGGCTCCCCTCCACCAGGCTCTTCCACCATAATGTTCTTGCCTTGGAGACACTCAGCCACAAACTGAAACCTCTGAATCCATGAACGAAAATCAACCTTTCCTTTTTAAGTTATGGAGAGATAGCTGGAGAGATAGCTCAGTGGTCTAGGCATCTGCTTGGCAAGCATAAGGCCCGGGGTTTGAGCCACAATACTGCATGCCATGCCAGCCCAGAAAACTAGGGCACACCATACCAGCCACTGAAACCAGGTGTGGTAGCACACATCTGTAATCCCAGTGCTAGGAAGGCTGAGAAAACAGAATCATGAGTCTGAGCTGCATAGCAAGACCCTGTACCAAATAAATAAATAAATAAATAAATAAATAAGATTTAAAAAAACTAAATTGTGTTTGGTAGGTATTTCAGATCAGCTATGAAAAGCTGACCAACACAGAAATTCAATGCAGGGACACAGCCATTGTTTCAACTGTGCCTGATGATGTAACTCAGAAGCCTTTCTAACTTATTTGCAGGAGGACTTTGGAAAGACTTGGAGATGCAGGCTGGTGGAGGCTTAGAGCTTGATGCTTGATTGTGGCAGAAACTCAGAAGACCAAAGTGCTGCTGAGAATGTGGATGGTGAAGGCTGCACTGATGAGGGCTCAGAAGGAAACATGAGGGCTCTCTTGAAAACTTGACTAAAAGCCATGTGCATTGCTTTATGGCAAATATCTTGTCTACATATTGTTTATGACCTATGAGTTTGTGTGAGGCTGAGCTGAAAGGGGGCAAAGCAGTCTCACAGAGGAAATTTCAAGGCAATGCAACACTCAGGCCTGGGTATTGCTGGATACTTTTAGAACAGAAATATTTGAAAAACTTTCAGTTTGGCCATAAGAAAAGTACAGGCAAAGAAGCTGTGGTCATAAAAGATATTAGTACCATAAAAGTAAGCCAAATACTTGGCATTAGGATAAAAAGGATGTCATGAGGATAGAAAGGATGTCATGAGGGCCTCTTGGGAATTGGGCAGACTCTGCCTATTTTAGGCTCAAGGATGTACAAGCTTAAATTGTTTGAAAAATATTGCTTTGTGAAGAAAGCTTCAGGATACTTTACCTACTTGGGGCAACCTAAGGAAGCTTTTCCAACATTCAGTCCTCCAGACAGTTAGGGACCATTGTCCAAGGGGCAACAGCTACTATTCATGTTAGCAGCAAACTTTGGCATCATCCATGTCATGCTGGTTATGCAGGCATGCACAATTCAAGAATTCTGGGTTCATGCAAGGCTCTACCTAGTCACAGAAGGCCTGGGAGACCAGGCAATGTGTGATAAGGCTACAGTGCCTGCCAGGAGCCCCTCCAAGGGCAAAGCATAAAGATATGAGAATGAACCAAAAACTAGAGACCCATTGGGGAAGTTGCCAGGGAAAGCTACAGGAAGTAAGAAGACTCAGCTCAGAAAAAGTTCATGTGGACAGCAACCAGCAAGGCCATAGCAGTGGGCCACCCAAGCCCATTGGAACACATATCTCATCATCATTTACCATGGACACCATATATACAGCTCCCAAAGTTCATGTTTTCCACATTTAGTTTCAGTCTAATTTGGGCCTGACTCCTCTTCAATCTCTTATTTCTGCCTTTTGTAATAAGAATGTTTACCCTGTGTCACTGGAAACCTGTAACACAGTTGATTTCTATAGAACTCACAACTGAGAATTTGCCTTGCGTCTCAGAAAAGTACTTGGAATTCTGAGCAGTGCTGGAACTTTTTAGATTCTGAGAACACCTAGACATGAAGTAAATGCATTTTGCAGACTGACATGGGCACAAGCCTTTGGAGTCATGGGTAGAATGTCATGGTCTCATTTCAGATGTTCCCCATGAGGCTCATGTGTTCAGAGGTGTGATTTTTGGAACAGCATTTTAATCATGAGGGTGCTAGCCTCATCAAAGATTAGCCCATTGATGAGGTGATTGCTAAACGAGCTGCTGGGAGAGGAGCTTCATCAGAGAAGGTGGTTCGCGGTGGCATGCCATAGAAGATAGAGCCTGTCCTCAGCACTTCTCGCCCTCTGTCTCTCTGTCTCTTTCTCTCTCTGTCTCTATCTGTCACTGTCTCTCTGTCTCTGTCTGTCACTGTCTCTCTGTCTGTCTGTCTGTCTCTCTCTCTCTCTCTCTCAGTGTGTTTCATGCTCATACCTTTCTGCTTCCTACATGTCATAACATGAGCTGCTTTTTGCCTTTCTACCATGATGTTTCTTTCTGTCCTGGTGCCAACTAACCATGGACTGAAACCTCCACAACCATGAGCCAAAATAAGCCTTTCTTCCTTTATGAAGTATATGTCAGATATTTTGATCACAGTGACAAAATGCTCACCAATACAGACTCTCTTTGCTGTCATGTGTTGTCAGGTGGCAGAGGAAGACACATCTGGAAGCCACTGAGGAAACTAGACCTAGACAGGAACAACCAAAAGAGAAGAAATACTAGATCTGGAAGGCATTTGAACCAAATGGGCAGCAATTATACAGGAGGCTTTGTTGTTGGTACTTTCTACATAGTGTAGAAAGCAGCAAACTTTTTCTGTAAAGGATCTAAAAAATATTCTAGGATTATTGGACTATCTAATCTCTGTCCTTTTTTTTTCATTTTGTTAACAATGCTGTAAAATGTGAAAATCTTATAGCTTCTATAGGCCTTAGTTTTTCAACCCACTATTTTTAACAATAAAAATGTGGTGGGGGCAACATAATGACTGTATGAGACCCTGCCTCAAAATGAAAAATGATAAAGTGTTGAGGATGTAGCTTGCTGGGAAGTTCATGGGTTCAATCAGCAGCCACAGACACACGTACACATACACGCAATGTGTATGCATTATGTATCAGTGGATATTGAGGATAAAATTTTTTCATCAGTTGTATTATGTGCCTGTACTTGTAGACATGTAAAGAAAACCTTCCAACCACATACATGGTCCTATTTTCAAAAGAGCTTGTTCTTCATAATACAGCTCTTCACCTAATCTCTGCATAAGGTACAACGTTCTTAGGCAACAATCAGCACATGAAGGGATTCCTGAAGAATAAAGGATTCCTTGTTGGGGAGCTAATTCTCTTATTTAGATAGTGGGAGACATGTCAGCACTCATTCACCAAAAAAGAAACAGATAAGGAAAAGATTCCAGACTCTTTGTTTGCCAGGCTGTATTTTCTGTTGAACAGACTAAAGCTGAATGGGTGCTACAGCCATAGATGCTACAGCCATGAGAGGTCAGAGGCTGGGGTAGCACATACGGTGACAGCCCTTCCTGCAGCTGTCACATCAGTGATCTGTCTGCACTTAATCATGGAGAGCAGCTTCAAGGCAGCTCTCCAGGGGACGTCACGAGCAACCTATGAGTTATGCTACATGCTTATTACATGAGTTATGCACCATTGCTTATTCCTACAGACAGACCACAGTCAGGCAGCTACAGAATTCACCTTGTGACTGATTCCAACACTTCTGGCAAAAGACTATTCATTACCCGAAACACAGTGATCACAGCCCTTTCCAGGAGAGCAGCCAGACAGGCAAAAACCTACCAACATACTACCTGAGAAAAGATTATCAGCAGACAGACCTGAAATTAACTTGTTAAAGAACATGGATCTTCATCTGAAGAATGATTGAAAAAGATGTGGTATTTTCATAAAATGGAATATTATTCAACTATAAGGAATGATAAACTAGAAGACTTCGTATATAAATGGATGTATCTTGAGCATACTAATAAGTGAAATAAACCAGACCTACATATGCAAATATCATATAGTCTCCCTAGTGTAAGGACTCAAAAAAAGATAGATAGATAGATAGATAGGTAGATAGATAGATAGATAGATAGATAGATAGATAGATAGATAGATAGATAGATAAATAAATTTTGGGGGGTACCAGGAATCAAACTCAGACATTGCGTTTTGTGCATTCTCCACCCCTATAATTTTGTTTTCTTTTTTTAGAAGAGTGACTTAAATACAAAATGCATTTGGAAGAGTTAAAAAAATTAAGGTTTATTGAAAACGTTAATGTTTAATTGTTTGACCAATCTTACATACCTATATCTATTAATCTAAACAGATTTGATGACGAAAATATGTGATACAATCATTGTTAAATTTTTGTTCTTGTTTTGAAATTCTATACTTTATATACTCTTGCTTGTTACTGTTTTCCTATCTTTCTTTCTGCTATTTTTACTCTTTAAAATAAAATTTTAAATTTAAAAAAAAGAAAATGGATCTTAATTAGAAAATATGACAGAGTGAGATCAATTTGAAAAACAATGCGCGTGCACTCGCGCGCGCGCACACACCCACACACCATTTCACAAACATTGAGCTGTTTGTCCTTTAGTTCAGTGTGTTTATAAACTGTGACATGAAACACTAACCAAGTATGTCACGATGATTTGTGGTAATATATGCTCTGCAAAACTTGGAAGAATTGTGTTTATTAGTAATAATTACTGAGCCAACACATAATTCTTTCTCTATCTTTTTTTATCCCAGTACTACAGTTTGAGCCCAGTGCATTTATACTAAGCTACATTCCTGGCCCTTTTTCATTCTTTGTCTTGAGACAAAGTCTCTGTCTAAGTTGCCCTGGCCGGCCTTGAAATTTTGATCCTCCAGCATCAGTCTCCCAGAGTTCTAGCATTATAGATGTGAGTCCCTGCACCTGACTGCCCATACACTTCCTAAGCCCTCACCAAGTCACAGAGCAGAAACAGGAGTTCTTGTAAAAGTAAATTATAACAGACTAAAGGGAAGGCTTGGATGTCAGAACCATACCACTTTTAAATACAGTAACTAAATTTTATCTGAAAAGGTTATAACTGCAAAGATAGAATTAAAATGCTGATTATAATCATTTTCATTTGCTTAACAATTGCTACACCCTATAATAAAACCTGCTTTTAATTACAATGTTTACGCATTGCACAGTGCTTGCCTCTATATTATTTTATGAAATACTCAACACTGCAACATGGAGAGGGCAGTTATTGCTACTCTTTAAGGAGTTGCAACTTGAATCCAAGAAGAGGCTTGTTCATGCTTGCGGTGATCCTCTGCATTGGTCAGCTTTCTGTAACTGGAACAAAATATCTGACACATGAACTTCCAAAGAGAAAAGGTTTTGTTCGGTTCACAGTTGCACATTTCAGCTGGCTCCAAAACATAACCCTTGTGGTAGCTCTGTCAGGGGAAAGCTGTTTTGGTTCTTGAAAGGACCAAACAGAGAAGGAGGGAGGGAACCGAGCAGGGAGTCAAGGGCCGGAACAAGCGTACCCCTGTTAGGCCACACACCCACTGAGCACTTTTAACGGCACAGTGAGCTAATACTATAATGAACTCATTCTGGAATGAGCTACTGAGGAAGTTAGTGTTTTGTGATTTCATCTGCTTTCAAAGCCCACACCTGCAAATGCATAACACTTTAAGGGGTGTTTTAGACTTGAACCACATCACCTCTCAGCATGGGTACACATGCAAATCATCTTTAGAGCTTTTTAAAACTGTATACATTTTGCATGCATAACATGGTGTTTTGATATGGTATAAAGAGAAACATGATGACTATAGTCAAGCACATTAACATCCATTATCTCACATAATTGCCCATTTTTTGTGATTGTAAAATCTACTTTTAGCAAATTTCCATCATATAACACAACATTACTAACTCTGGTCCTCACGCTGTGATTAGATAACTAAACTAATTTATCTCACACAATTACAACTTTATACACTTTCATCTACATCTTCCAATTCTCCCTCAGCTGGTCCCCCCTGCACTTGCCACTTTACTGTTTCTATGTATTGAACTTCTTTTGAATTATACCTATGAGTGAGATCCTGTGTAGTATTTCTTTAGTGTAGGCTTATTTTCTTTAGCATAATGTCCTCCAAGTTTGTTTATATTGTTACAAATGGCAAGATCTCCATCCAGATAGGCTACCCACTGTATTCCTCTCCTAATTCTCTTCTATTTTGTGCCTCAAATATTTTAAAGGGACAATTTTCTTATTCAAAAGAGCTTCTTACAATCCCTTAGCATATTTTACAAATTCAGAAATTGCAGCTTCTGAAATCCTGTTTTAGGTAATCGTCACAGATAATCTTGATTAGCAACTTGACTAGATTAAAAGTCCCCTGCAGATTAGTAAAACACACTCATGAGTGTCCCTGGGTCTTTCCAGATATGATTGGCATGCAGCTCAGTAAAAGGGGTTGGGGGCGGGGAGACCAGCCCTCATTGCGGATGGCACTAACCAACAGGCTTGTTGTCTTGGCAGAATGAAAAGGAGAAGTAGGGCCCTATTTGTCCCCTATGTGGAAAACCTGTCCTGCTGGAGTCAGTGCATCTTTTACTAATGCCATCACCTGTGGGCATCAGAGTCCAGATTCACAGCCTTTCTACACAGATGATCACCAGTGATTCTCCCAAGAGCTTCCAAGCCTTCAGTCTCAAACTGACATTGCATCCATGATCCTTCTAGTTCTGAGGCTTCAAGCTTCTTGGACTAAGCAGTGCCTGGACCCTTCGGGTGTCCAGCGTGCAGACAAACAGCTATTGTGGGTGCTCCTGCCTCTCACCCTGAAAGTCAATTTTATAAATCCTCTTTCATAATTACAGAGAGAGAAGAAGAGTCTATTGATTCTTTTTTTCTATAGAACCTGTATAGTACTACTAAATATAATGAGAAATATAAAGAATGCAGGAAATAATAATAATACCAAGTAGAAGGGTGCTACCACTAGGATATAGCCTTTCCTTGAAAGGTTCACCAATGGAAGAATCAGTCCTCAGCACAGCAATATTAGGAGGTGATGTTGCCTTCAGAAGGTGGGGTTTGAGGAGAGACTGTTAGGTGATTGGAGCCATTGCTTGCAGAGGGGATTAAAATCACTCTCCTGGGGTCCTCACACATTATCACAGGATAGCTATTTTAAAAGCCACACCTCCCTGCTTGCTAGATTCCCTACGTGCTGTGCAATCTCCCCCTCTAGCTCAGTCTTCCACCAAGATGTCATATGTCCAGATATGATAAAGCTAAGGGTGACCATGCTGCTTGAAATGTCAGCCTTCAAAACTGTGAGCTAAATAAACTTTTCTCTATAAAGTACCCTGTCTTAGGCACTGCACTATAGTAGTGAAACATTTACTATTGCAATTCCTTTATTAATGATGTAACTGAAACTTGGAGAAATTAAATAATTTGTGTAATGTCTAAGAAGGGGTTGGGCTAGGAACTCAGGTCTGTCTGACTCCAAAGTACAAATTCCAGCCATCCTGTAATGACTCAAAGACTATCAATCCAGCAAGCATAATAACAAAAAAGTTAATACAAATATACAAAAATGTAATCCTGGGCTGGCAAGATGGCTCAGCGGTCTAGAGCGCCTGCTTAGGCAAGCTTAGGCAACCACAGGGACCACGGTTTGAGCCCCAGCACCACATGCTGCGCCAGCCTCACCTCCAGGGCAGGCTGAGCCAGCCAGAACATAAATAAATAAATTAAATAAATCTTTAAAAAAAAATGTAATCCTTTGCTCATTCCACATTTAATCAGTCACTATGATTACAATTAGAGCTGAAAACTACTGATATTGTATATTCTAGTTGACTACAACAATGAAACAAAACACCTGAAATAGTCTCTTGAAAAGAGTTAATATGGGCTGGAGATATATCTCAGAGGCATAAGGGCCTGCCTGGCACACATAAAGTTCCGATTTTGATCCCTGGTACCAAAAAAAAATAAAAAGGAGTTAGCATTCAGAAATCATGTTCTAACTATATAAATATATAACTAATAGTAAATGTAAATTTCACTGTTATTATTATCATCTGTTTAAAACCATCACCATCTTTTTTTTTTTCATTATGGGCAGTTCAGCCTGCCCTGGGGGTGGGGCTGGCACAGCATGTGGTGCCAGGGATTGAACCGCAGTCCCTGCAGTTGCTTAAGCTTGCCTAAGCAGATGCTTTAGGCCACTAAGCCATCTTGCTGGCCCAAACCACCACCACCTTGATCCACACACAGAACTGTTCTAAATTATATTACTAATTTCACATTAAAGATTTTTTAATATAATCATTGAATAGTTTGAATAATTCTAAAACAAATCTTAACTATGCTCTAGATATTTGTTTCTTATATCAGAACATCATCTCATAAAAGGTGATGACATACTAGAGAATTGAGGAGATGCTGACCTTTTCTAAATTTAAAATTCAACAACATTAAATTTAGTTTAATGTGATTGATTTTAAGTATAAATATTTATTATCTACCTTGTGAAATAACTTTAATTGTTGCAATGTTAAGATGTTTAAATTTGGAAGGTAATAAAGGAAAACAAGAGACAAGGAAAAAATGTCATAGTATTGTCCAATGTTGTATATGGTTTGATTTCTAAATTTCTGTGTAAAAATGTATAGTTGTTTTTTTCACATTCTATAGGGATTTAAACTTTAGAATGTGTATGGTTGCTGGAAAATAGCAGTTCCATGTTATGTTTAAGGCATTTGATATTCAGACAGATAGTTATGCTAAGTTCCACAGCCTCTATTACAGGGTAATAATATCATTAAGCTTCTCTTCTGGATGTTTAACAACTAAAATTTGCAGACTAAAAATTAGAGAAATAGAGGGACTACAAGGATAGCCAATATTTTGGTCCTAACACCTCAAGGTCAAGGAGGACTCAGGACATAAGAGAACCTGTGCTGTGACATTCTATAACTTTGGGGTCACAGAGGAAAGTGATCAACAATGTATAGTGTGCTTAATGAGAGTCACCTATCAGAAAATTTTCTCTCAGGCTTTCACAGACAGCAAACTGGTCAAGCAATGGCTGTGACTCATCCAGATGGCTGACACTGACAAAAGATCTACAAAACGCTGTACATGGTTTCAGGGTAAATTCTGAGATTTGACTAACCTTGTCAAATACAAAAGTTACATTTTTAGCTATATAGGTCTTGCTTTAACTTATCTTAACCATCCAGCAAAAGAGTATAATCATGAGATATAAAAAATAAAGCCATATTAATATGCTGAGTTGTAAAAGGCTCAAGTCAACAACTTCTGACAACTGCCTGTGCTGCTGATAACCCATTACTATTATGAACTATTGGACTGTATTGGGTTATTTTGCTGAATTCAAGTACCTACAATCTTTAGACTGGTTTCAAGTATGAAAAGGTCCTTTAAAGATTTCTCCAAATACAGCTTCTCTAACTGCAGTGGAACACCCATTACTGAAAAAACAAAACAAAAAAGGGGGATATGGTGAAAGCTAGGAAGCTAGGAAACTGATCAAATATATGTAGGTGGGACTTGGCCCAGTGCCTAAAGCAAACCAGCTTCCTCACTCCTGAGATGAACATCCTGTCAGGTTAAGGTTAGCTATTAGTTGCTAGGCAACCTAGTGTCAAGCGTTACTAACCTCACAAAAGTGTAAATAAAAGACAGTTTTGCTGTAAAAAAATAAAGGGGGGGAATATATATGTATACACAAGAGAGTTAGAGAGTTAGAATAGATATACAGCTAATTTCTCTTAGTTTACTGAAAATAAAAATTTGTACTAATATTCTTTAGACAAGACATCATGTCTGCATCTTGTCCTCTGAATAACTATTACAAAGACAACAATAAGCAATGTATTAAATATCATAACTGTCCTACTAACCTGTTTTGAAACCATTTCATTGCTATTTTATCTTTTTTTCTCACTAAAATGAATAAAAATGTTTGAAGCTGTAGATACATAATTATAAAAATATTAACCTTCAGAAGAATTTATTCACTGTTTTTATTCTGTTGTGATAAAAGTAAAAAGAAAAGCTAGAACATACAACAGGCTTTTACATAGCTGATATCATTCAGTGCGCTGCATGACATAGGTCAAACCTGCACAGGCCGTATTAATTCTGCTGGCTGTCTCAGATTAGACTGTTCATGTCATGTTATGGACACAGCTGGGAGACAAGCATCAAATAATGGAGACAAATAATCACTTTTTGGAAAGAAAATGTAAACTCCAGGATTCTCCAAAGTCTAGTCGAAAGACTTTTTTATTTGCTAGTTCGATAAATCAACTGAGGGAAAAATTGCAAAGTAAAATGCCCTGACTGGAACATACTAAGTTTTTCCATGTACTAAATATTTGGGTGAATTGGAATGAACTATAAACAAATTTTCTAAGACTGTATGACAGGGTCAAAAAATGGCAAAAGAGTTACAATATCAACAGATATGTTGTGAGGAAAGTAACAAGCTATTTAAACTACTTATATATCCAAAGAGCTACATAGCTACCTAAAACAGCATGAGCACAGATTAGTATCCAAATTAATGGTTCTCTCTCTCTCTCTCTCTCTCTCTTCTCTCTGTTACACACACACACACATACACACGCACACACACACACACACACAGCTTTGATATAAGAATCGAACTGTGAAATCTGTATTAACTTTTCCTTGAATAAAATAACTTCACCTAAAAATGCCAACAAAACAATGCTTGGAACCACATGGAAAAATATGATCAAAACTATGCCCATCTCTGACATACAAGCCCTAGAAAAGAAGTAGCTGCATACCAAGCAAAGCCATTTTAAATGATTACACTGCTACTAGATGAGAACAACCTGAAATGATGAGAAATAGAGCATCTATCAAGGTATAGACGAGGCGGGGACATTCTCAAAGGCTTTAAAAATCACAGTGTAGATAAGGTGAACATAACCATCCAAATCCTAAAACATTTTGACAAAAGACATAGCACCTGAAATTTGAGAGAGAAATTTGGGGCAAATCATACACAGTACCATATATAGTGTTAATACGTAGTAGACCTATTTTGGAAACCTAGCAAAAATCCCTTTCACTTCTGAAAACAGTTTAGGCTCCTCTTGTAGAGTCACAAAGTCGTTCTTCACCTCATTGTCTTTATCTCTCAGTTGCTCCCAAAAGCCAGACAGAGACCGTTCATATAGTCAGGCCACCTAGATAATCTTTGGCTCTAGCAGAATTGTTTGTTTTATTAAAAGATATGAATTTGGGTCTGAAGGTATAGACCAGTGGGACAGCATTTACCTGGCATATATATGAAGTCATGGGTTGATCACCAGCATCAGGGGAAAAAATTTAATTCAACAATTAAAACTACTCAAGTAGTAGTTTCTTAACCGTTCATTGCAATGTAAATCCTGGATCTCTATCATTGATGAACTTTGTTACTTTAAAATATGTAAGATTAAGTGTTGGCTGTAGCTGAATAGAGTGTTTGCATAACATTCGTGAGGCCCTGACCTTGATCCCCAGTACCAATCAATCAATAAATCTTATATTTCACCTATGGTTACTTTATCAAATATATTCACTTTAGATGGGTCACATTTATGATATGATAATGTCAGATGATACAATAATGTTTGACTTTATGTAAACTTTATGAAATATTTGAGTCCTTGTATAATCAACACTTACAGACATTCATGTCTACTTTATGAGACAGTACTGGTCAGCTTTTCATCACCAGGACCAAGTACCTGACATATACAACTTAAAGAAGCAGAGACTTATTTTGACTCAAGGTTTCAGCTCCAAGATTAGCTAGCTCCAAGGCAGAAAGAGCATGGTAAGAGGGTGTGGAGGAGGAAAGGCCTTCAAGCCACACCTGCTACAAAGCTGAGGGAGAGCAGGAGAAACAGAGAAGACCAGGATCAAGAATACAGTTTTCAGATCAGTCCATGGTCTGTCTCCTACAACCAGACCACGCCTCCTACAGCACCTTCTACTAAGAACCAACTAATAGATGGACCAACCCCAGGTGAGTACAGCTCCCCCACACATAAGCACTTTCTGAAAGCCCCACCTCTGAACATTTGAGCCTTTTGGTGACGTTCTTTATCCAAACTATAACAGACTTACAATTTATTATCTTTGTAAAAGAAATATCAATTGTCAGCCTTTTGTTTATTTGATATATTTCATATCTTAAGTCAAGAAGATAACCTTCAATTCTAACATTGTTCTTTTGGGACTTCACAATCGTTTTGTGATGACTTGCTTTACTAAAGGTTTCCAGGAAATGTGTTTTTGACAAAATCCAAAAGCTTTTGAGAGCAGCAGGAAGGAGTCAGCAGCAGGGCCATGGAATTCAGGATGGGAGGCTCAGAACAGGGCTTGGAAATATTCAGTAATTCAGTCATACTGGAAAGTATCAAAATACTTATTATATTTTGAAATTTACATTTACTCAGCTGTTTGTAAAAAAACTATGTTTTTTGTTTGTTTGTTTTTGGTGGAATGAGGGATTGAACTCAGGACCTTGTGCTAGCCAAGCAGGGGCTTAGGCCACTGAGCTATTTCCACAGTCCATGTCACTATGTATTCTTAAAAGGAAGTATAACAAGTGTGGCATGCACTTCTAACATTTGACCATATTTATGTCATGAGCACAATTGCTGTCCTACAGACCAGACCCTGGGGTTGATCATAGGTGATAGTTTGGTGAAACTCATGTCCTATTTCACCTTCTAGAGTATTTCCCAAAGCTGGAGCAACATTTGTGACCCAAAGGAAGCACAGCATTACAGTAATAGAATCAATATTACAGAGGTTTTTATCATTATGAGCATATATATTCCATGTGAATTAAAAAGAAAACAACTATTATTTCCTTTCCCTTGCATATGATAGAAAGGTTTCCTCCAATGTTCAGGCTTCTATCAATTGTGATAACAAAATGAGATATAAGCAATGCTAAGACAACGTCGCGTGCACGCAACAGCAGCCCTCCTCCAGCACCAACTGTGTATAAAGGTAACAGCCGCGTTTTGAACCTGTTGTGCTGTGTGTTTGGATGTTCTCCCAAAGCCTCATGTAGTCGTGGGGCTAGAGCTTCTAGTTTGTGATTGATTCGTGGTTCCATGCTGGCAGTATGGGCATGAGTGCTACACCCACCCTCCCTGGGGCAGGCAGCCTGCACACAATAGAAGGGATGGAAAAAGGCTTGCTCTCTGCTCCTTTTCTTCTGCTTTTGTTGCTTTTGCTGTCTTCTGCCACCATGAACAGTTGCCCCTCTGCCATGTCACCCTGTCTTGGAGCCAGTTAATGAGAGACTGAAATCTCTACAAAGTGTGAGCTAAAAAAACCTTTCCTTCCTCAACTTTGGTGTTGGGTATCTTGTCTCAGCAATGAGAGAAAAGTAAGTGAGACAGAGCCCTAGTTTACAAAGCTCCCCCAGTACTCACTATAATTCACCCACACTTTGCAATACCCACACTGCCCATCTCCATCCCCTTGAACCTCTGGCTCCCCATTGCTCTGCATTTTACATATCTCCCCTGCTTCTCTATGTCCAGGACTTACATGGCCCCTGTAGGTCAGCCTTCCTTTCTATAGCTAGCTGTGCACTTTTTTGGCATGGCTTTGGGACCACCTGTCATAGATTACACCATGTTAAGGATTCATCAGAGCAGCCAGGAGCCATGCGATGCTGTGCAGTCATGTTAAGGAGGGGACAAGAAGGCTCAGCAATGCTCCCAGGGCAAGTGCCCCAGGAAGCCTTGGTTCCCTGGGAGTGAGGGCTAGCAGGGAGAAGCCAAGCCCCCAATACATTTGGCCGTATCCCCATTCAGCCTAGTTCCAGGCCTCTCTGCAGGTTATTTTGGCCATTTCTGTGCTTAAATAAAAATCTATCTTAGAGTTTGTTCTAAACAAGAAGAAATGTCACTAAAACAATAAAAAGCTATATAATAAAATGGTACATCACAAAAAAGAACCTGGTCACACTTAATATGAGGTATGGAAAGGTAAAGTGGCCAAAGGTCATGGAATCAGAGAAATTGTGAGTCAGAAGTCATTGAAGTCACTGCTAGATTTTCTAGTTTTTCAAGAGAAACTGGAAATACAGATTTTCGGCACATTCAGAAAAACTTTTGTTAAGAATACAAAACAGTGATAGAAAAAAACAGCATTAGAAATGATATAAAATTTCACTTAAAAAAGTAGTAATTTTTTGATGTGAACTATTCATTGCGTTTTAAATCACCATCTGGAACCAAAGAGGACATCAATGTAGACGAGACCTTCCTCATTCCTGACTTCTGTGGCCCAGCACGCACTTCCACAGTTCTAATCCTGAGCTCCTCCTTAAACTCAGCTGAACTCTAACCTGGTAGAATTCCTGCTTTCTGTCCTATTTCTCTATCCTGTAGGGAACGGTATAATCCTGTTCCCTGTCCTCAAAAAAAGAAAAACTATCAAAAGCAATATCTAAGCCTTTGTCACTTCTTAGTTTTACTAATCTATCAATTCTCTACTCACTCGACAATCTTTGTAATTAATTTATCAGTGGTTTTTGCTTTTCTTTAAACCATTTCCACCTTGTACCTTCTCAGATACCTACAGTGACAGCTTATTGATTTTCACTTAGAAGATATCTGGGTCTGACTCACAGTTACCTATTTAAATAATCTCATTTGTACATTCTACTCTAACAATTTGCTAGCAGAAAATAGGTTTTTTTTTTTCCTTTCCAAGGGAGCAAAAGTTTATTATACTCTACTCCAGGCTACTTGGCACCTTTCTGAATTATAGAAATGATTTATCTGATAACTAAATTGAAACATAATTAAACAAGGCTTGTTCACATCAGCTTTCTTTCTCCTACTCTAAAATTTCTTTTCTCCTACTGGGAATAAGCTATGCACAGAGAACAAAACTCTCTATCAGTACCTGAACAATAGAATTATTTTCAGCCTCATTTGATTTTGCATTTGTATAAAACCTTATTAGGAAACTGTGACCTCTGAGAACTGCACTCAGTCGGATCCCTTCCATATTCTAGAACTCAGGAGATTCTGAAAGAGCACTGATCACTATAACTAATGTAAGCTAGTACCACCTTGTACAACAGACAGATAAGAATAGATATCCCATGGCTCAGCAGTAGAAGCGCCTCCCTGGCAAGCACAAGGTCCCAAATTGGATCTCTGATAATGCCAAAAAAGAAAGAAAAGGTATCCCAGAAATTTAGGTGACTTTTCTCTAAACTGGCAGTCAGCAGTAGATTTCAAACCAACCTTAAAATAGGATATAGATATTTGAAAAATTTAAACTAACCATATACACTCTGTATTAGTGTGTGGCAAAAATCAATGTTATCATTATGGGTTAGGAATTACAAGTATTAATTTATCATTTTTGTAGTAATATTTATGTACTGTTACTTATAGAATAATACATTAAAGAATTTAAACTCTAACCAGTTTATTTTATTAAAGGTAATCTCATGACCCAGCATTGTGGCAGCATTTGTTGCTCAAAAGAGCTATTTACACTCAGGATTTCCCAGAGAAACAGAAGCAGTTATAGGGGATAGGCTCACATGATTTCAGGGGCCAGGAAATCCGATGATGTAATCAGCATCACCACAGAGACCCAGGAGAGCCAATGCTTGGTTCCAGTCTAAGTAGAAAAGGCCAATGGTCTAAGTACCCAACTGGAGGCAAGCATCCTCAAGATGGAAGAGAAACCAATGAGTCTGAAGGCCTTGAAAGACCAATGTCGCTGTTCAAGCAGAGGAGCAGCCAGAATTTCCGGACACTCATGACAGAGTCAGCTGTTTTGTGCATGCAGGCTTTAAACCTATTGGGGGAGGGTACCACCATTAGAGAGGGTCATCTGTTTTAGCTAGTCTACACATTCAAATTCATCTCATCCAGAAACACATCAGAGACATGTCCAGAATAATAATGTTTGGTCAATTATCTAGGTGACTCATAGCCCAGTCCAGTCAATACATAAAATTAACCATAATGAGTCCAACCCATGTGAAGTTGGCACCTATACAAAAATCTTCAAGTCTCAATTTAACCTCCAGGAAAAAAAGACAAGAAGATCTTAATCCCACCTAGCATGACATGACTATCTTGCATAAACTGAAAGTATACTAGCTCATTTTCTCAGAAGGTTAAAGTCCTCAAGCAACATTTATTCTTCTTGATAGCTCATAATTTAAATACTATGGCAAATACATAAATAAATACTATGGTATTTTAATTCAGAATCTTGATTAACAGAGAAATATGCCTGACTGTCAGATGATTCTGGTCACCTCAGGGCCCATCTAGGTGCCACAAAACCAGGAGGCTCGATAGCTTAGCACAATTATGTGCCTGAGCATATAATACTGATACATGTCTGTATGTCAGTCAAAATGAAAACTCTGCCTCAGGTTCAGAGACCATGGCTTAGTTACTTTTATGTCCATTAAATCTAGCAGAGGGCTACAACAGAAATTGTTTATTAAAAGACATGTAACCTCTTCTGACAACAGGAAATTCAGGGCTCAGGACTGAAACAGCTGAAGTCTCCAGGGTACTGGTCTGTCTATTCCAAATCAGCTTGATCAGAGAAAGCTGGTGCTGATTCTCATCCACCTTTTGAATAAATTTTTGAAGTAATGGTAAAATTAAGATGACAGTGAGAGACAGCTAAACAGTTATTGCGGCTGGAAATGCCAACTAGTGTCACTGTTCCAGAAATGTGAATTATATTATCGTGCTCTTGGACTTTTAGGAATTTTTCCTAAGAAGAATTTCAAAATTGCAGACAGAAAGTTATATCTAAAGATATTTATTATAGCATTCTTTTATACAACAAACTTTAATTAGCACGTGACAGAATTTTACAAAGTGTTTAAACTCTTCACTTTAAAACAGTTTTGGTAACATAGGAAAATTTTCATGT
>PVKN010003221.1:26471-38517 GCA_004027915.1 Capromys pilorides | reverse complement strand
TTTTTTTTTTAAATTTTATTTATTTGTTTGCTTGTTGTGTTTGTTTGTTTCTTTATTTATTTATTTTGTGGCTGGCTCAGCTTGCCCTGGTGGTGGGGCTGGCGCAGCATGTGGTGCCGGGGATCGAACCGCAGTCCCTGCAGTTGCCTGAGCTTTCCTTAGCAGGCGCTTTAGACCACTGAACCATCTCGCCGGCCCCAGAATTTTGGATTTGGTCTTTTCATTTGTTTTTTAAAAAATATTTTTATTGTTTTGAGATAAGGTCTTGCTATGCAGTTCAGGCTGGCCTTAAATTCACAGCAATTCTCCTGCCTCAGCCCCTTGAGTGTGGAGATTACAGGTATGCACCATCACAACCAGCTTGGTCTGTTTTCTAGCTCTTTGTTCAAGTCTGTCTGTCTGTCTGTCTGTCTGTCTGTCTTTCTTTCTTTCTTTCTTTCTTTCTTTCCTTCTTTCTTTCTTTCATGGCTGGCTCGGCATGCCCTGGTGGTGGGGCTGGCGCAGCATGTGGTGCCTGGGATCGAACCGCAGTTCCTGCAGTTGCCTGAGCTTTCCTAAGCAGGCACTTTAGACCACTGAACCATCTCGTCAGCCCTGTTCAAGTTTCTTGATGTTTTGTTTTGTGGTGCAGGGGATCAAACCCAGAGCTTTGTGCATGCAAGGCAAGAACTTTACCACTGAGCCACATCCCCAGCCCTTCATGATGTTTGTGAGCCTTGGTTTTCTTCTGCTTTGAGATATTGGCACTATATTGCCCAGCCCTGTCCTGAACTCATGAACCACAGACTCCCCACACCACTACAATGAGCTGAGTCTCAGCTTTTTTAATGTATAAAATAAAAATTATGTCACCTAATTGAATAGTTGTGGTTGGATCAGAGTGAAATACAGGAGCTTTATTTGTTTGTAACATACAGACACTGAGTGAGCACCTTTGCTGGCCATTACTGGAGGTCCTGAGGCGTCTGGACTGCACAACACATGTCAGAGCCTGGTGCTGGGGAGTGTAACCTCCAGCATTTCAGGGCTGCTGCTAGGTCTTCAAAGGTGGTACCAGGAGGCCTGTCAATTTCTGTTAGCTGTCTGAGAGTGAGCTTAACTGGCAATCAGAGCTGGGAGAGCAGGAGGGGCCTTGCTTGTCCAGGAGTTCTAGATATCACCTGTGGCTGAAGGCTCTGTTTCTAAAACTCTTCATGTGATTTTACCGGGAATATCTGAGTGGACAGATGCCCTACCCTTGCCTTACTGTAAAGCCAGCTATCCCCTGACTGCCCAACTAGAGATTTACTCCCTCTGTGGACTCAGTGCCCGGGCAAACTGTAGCCTCTTGATCCTGAGGGATTCCTTGGCCTCAACCAGTAGTGTCATTTCTATTCTCAAAGAGAAGACAATTGCACCATCAAGCTGGCACTTGTGAAAGGTCAGAGAAATGTCAGCCAAAAATTAAGAAGCCCTCATTGTCAGTCAGGGTGGCTTAAAAAAAAAAAGTGCCTCCTTGAAACTTGGGTTTCTCCCAGTGGCTTGGTTCTGATCATAAGCACTTGGTCTACCCTGACCCATCTTCACCTGTAGGCCCAAGTCCCCAGCAATTGTATCATACAAGCATAGGGGCCCTATGCCTTATTCTTTGGCTACTAACGTGCCTCTTGGGACTGGACCACCACAGCTGGCCCTACAGGGGAAGGGAGGCACAGGATTGAGCCTGGCTACTTTCAAAAGATTCACCAGAACATAGTGAATAAACTTGAAAACATCATTCAATTATGAAGCACAAGTTCACTTAAAGTACCAGGAATTGAACTCAAGACCTTGCACTTGTCAGGCAGGCAGTCAGGAAAGCACTTGTGCCACTGAACTATATCCCTTACCCCACAAGTTCACTTTTTTTTTTTTTTGCTTTTCACTGTGCAGTTCAGGCTGGCCTTGAGCTTACTATGTAGCCCAGGGTGGTCTCGAACTTGCACCGATCTTTCTCCTTCAGCTTCCTGAGTGCTGGGATTATAGGAGTGTACTACCATGGCTGGCCCTATTAAGAAAAACTTAAGTTGAAAAATTACCTGTACTCTCACCTACCAGAGATAACAAAGATTATTTTTCATGTTTCCCTTCAGTCTTCCTAAAGACTAAAACAATGAACTTGTAGAGATTAGGGACTTAGGCTGGGTGTGGTGGCATACACCTGCAATCCTAGCACTTGGGAGATTGAGGCAGGAGAAAGCCTTGAGTTCAAAGCCAGCCTGGGCTACACCATGAGTTCAAGGTCAGCCTGAACTACACAGTAAGACCTGCATCAAAAACAAACCAACTCCCCCACTGGGATTTACTGTACCTGGGACCCAAGCCAACTTTTTCACTGTCTGGCATTTCTTCCTGCACAAAACCCACCGAGGATCTTGCAACTCTCCAGCTCTGTCCTCTGTCCAGCAAGGGCCTAGCAAGAGCCTTATTTGGGGACCTGAGGGGATACTGCATAACATAGTGAAAGCCAAGGCTGAGAGATGGCTCTGAGAACAGAATCCAGGGCAAATTTAGGATGAAGTATTGAAAAGCCCAATAAGAGATGGCCATTCATGTCCACATTCATATGGTAGTCTGGACCCTAACTTTGTGATCACCAAATTTCCTCCCCAGGGCAAATATAAACTGCACTCTCCTCCAAGATCTGCCTCAATCTTTTAGGCCCTTTCTGTTTGGTTGAGGCATGTGTAACTGAATCAGAGCTTTGAGCTGGTGAACCAACACGATAAGGATAGAATAGCTGCCTTAACCCCTACCACATGAGCTCTCTAAGTGGTAATCTATTATGTAGCTTGGTAGCAGAGCTGCCAGTCCAAAGATAGCCAGGCTCAGTAAAGGGTTTCTTCCAAGGTATTCAATCTTGAGAATTACACATTACTCTTCCTCAAACAGGAGGGTGATTTTTTGATGGGATGGTGAGAAGACTTGAGCATGAAGGAGAACATACTCAAAAAGTCTCCAAGGCCTCTAAGGAGAAGGTCATGTATAGTGAATTTGTAGGAAGATCCATGCTGAGACTCTGCTGACAAGAGGCCACAGGACTGGTGTGGGTACCTTCAAGGTTGTGGGACAGGGGCATTATCTCCTTTCTCTGGACCAGGCAGCCAGCTCTATGGAACTCTACAGCCCCATGCCTAGACTGGACAATGGTTTCCTTCTAGTTACTGGCCAGAACTTGGGTTTCTATACTCATTGTCACACCAGTCCCTTAATCTTGTGTTCTGCACCAACTAGACACAATCACAACTGCTTTGTACAGAAAAGGTAGGGCCAAATGCTTGATTCCAGTCAGCTCTCCGTCCTTTCCCTGGGAAAAGATACCAACAGGGTCATAGGCAATGTGCCCTGTGGATGAATTTGGGCACAGGCCTGATAAGATTCTCTTCCCACTCAATGGCCCTTCCCAGAACACCCTATGGGTCCTGGTGCATTATCCCATACCTCATAATCTAGAAGCAGAAACAGTAGGCAGAGTACCAGACAGGATGGACCTTCCTAGTAGAATCATGCTCAGAATATTTTAAGAGGATCTTTGATGCTCCTCCCTCACTTGGGCAAGGGCTTTCCCTGTGTGCTACAATATAATGGAGAGAGGTGGAAGGAAAAGAAGACAGAAAAGTGGGGTCATTTTCTCAGACTTAGGAAATTCTGACCAAATTGAAGATGACCCTTCGGGGGAAAAGACACTGCTACTTTTTGGGTCGGGGGAGGAGGAGGTTGACAAAGAAGAGGTACCATCAGAGCAAACTTTTTAGTCCTTTTATTTCCAAACATTCTCCAAGCAGTGAAGGGGTTCAGTAAACAGACCAGACAATTGGGGTACAGCACTTGGCCAACCTTCAGCCTTTTCTTCACTCCTGAACACCGAAGATACTGGTGTGTGGGAGGGAGTGCTCAGCAGAGCCTGAAAAGCCCCAAGTTGTGCAGTGAAGCAGGTTTGGTAGCACTCGTCATAGTCCCTCTAAAAGCTCCCTCTGAATCAGCAAGGCCTGTCTTCAGGCCATGATCTGCCAGCCCTGGGTTCTGGCCCTCACTGGACAAGACGTCATAGCAGGACATTCATCCGTCTCCTACTCCAGGCACAGACTTGGAGTCACTTCTGTAAGCCCCAAACACGGGTGAATAACACCACTAAAATGTGTATATCATCCTGCCAAGTCAACAACATTTGCAAATCACGAACTTCAAGCCATGTCTCACTTGCAAGTACAGCGTTTGCCTCGTCCGCAACTGAACAGGTCTCTACGCCATCCCACTAGACCGAGACGAAGCTGTTTAGGCGACTGACCGTCTGGGAGCAGCTCGGACTTCGCGTCTTTCCGTAGCTCCCACTGCTCTCCTGCCCGCTAGACACACCCTCCAACTCCCGAAGGCCCTGATGTTCCTGCGAACGGTTGCCGACAAGTCGGCGGGGGACACAGCCCCCAAAGACCGAAGAACTTGAAGCCTCATCCTGAGCTTCACGACATACTCGGCCTGCGGCCCTGAGGGCCGAGCGACTTTCCCTGGGGACAACTGCGACCGCTCAGGGTGCGGAGGACCAGCCCGGCAGGCCGCGACTCCCCACAGCTGAGGGCCCCTTCCAACAGGCCTCCCCGGCTCGCTCCCTAGCTCTTGTGCAGGCCGGCGCGTGGCGGCCCTTACCGGGCTCCAGCAGATGAGCGCGTCGGTGTCCGGATCGCTCACGAGGGTCCACAGCTTGGTCAGGAAGGCTGGGACGTTGCTGGGCCCCGCCGCACCGGCGCCCAAGGGCAGATCCATCTCGGGCGAGAAGGCAGAAGGGACGGCCGCGAGGAGGGGCCGGGGGCCCGGCTAGTGCCGCTGCCGCGTTTGCGGCCCAAGTCGCACCGCTTGTAGTTGCGCACACACGGCCCCTGAACCTCGCATGTAAGCCACCATCTTGCGACGGGCACGCTCCTGTAAGCGCCCCGCCCGCGCGCGCTCGCTTGCACAGGCGCCTTGGCCCGCGCCTTTGCCGGCCTCGCTCCCGGGCAGGCCGCTGCGCCGCGCGCCTGCGCAGAGCTACCCCGCCCCCACCACTCACCAATCAGGCTTGGGATGGGCCGGGCCGGGATGGGCGGAGCCGGACTGCGGGTGATAGCGGCGCGCTCACTGCCGGAAGTGGTAGTCTGTCGGGGGCCGGTGCGGCGTACCATGGCGGGGGCGCGGGGCCTGGGTGTAGTGGCTCCTGTGCAGGGAAGTCTGCCAGTCAAACGACGTCCGGAGTTTAAGCCAGAGCCAGAGCCAGAGGAGGTGACTGTGAGCACTGGGCCCGCCCGCCGCGGTCTCGGCGAGCACGTGGCAGACGCCGGGGTGGGTAGGCCTGCGGGGTGGTGAGGGCGGCGATGGGTGTTCTGGAGTTCAGGCCACTGCTAGTCTTGTCGCGTGTCTTGGGAGCCAGGCCTACTAGCTCGTTTTGCCGGTTGTAGTGACAGCGCACCCTGAGCTGGGCTCCCGGGCCAGAACGGTGCTGTAGCTTGAAGAACCGTCTCAGGATAGGCCAAGGAGCCGGCAGAGTTCCAGCCTGCACAATCCGTTAAGTGACGGCCCCATGGGTACGTCCTTGTCAGTGCTAGCGTCCTAGGGTGTTAAGTTTATATGACGATGCTAGGTGCATACGAATATGGACTTCTAAATGAACCCATTGGGCACTGTTATGGTTGTGACAGGCGTCCTCTTCCTTGCGGCTCCGCTGGCAGAGCTTAGTTGGAACTTCATCGGATCTAGTGGTGGAAGGCGACACCGCCCACTCCCCCACAACAACCCTCTTTGTCAGCTGTTTGCTACATTTTACAAAATGTAGCAAAGTTGCTTCCCGCTGCTTGTGTGTAGTCCGAGAATGAGCATGCAGCTAGCTACAGCTGGTTACAATCCCTTTGGGCATGAGTTGTTTGCCCCAGCTATCCCACCGTTATTTACTATTACAAAGATGTTGTTAGCTAAATATTGGGGATACATCATGAGTAAGTATGGGAAATCTAGATGAATGCTTTGGATTAGTGGATAATGCAGGCCATCCAGTAAGGTGAGATTTCTAAACTTACGAACAGTGAAATTGAGAATTCTGCCTTCATATGCTTGAGTGTCACTAGAATTAGGCCTGTTGGCCACTGATATGCACAGAGAAAGTGATGGCTTTGCTCCCAGAAGAGGACAAATGGGTTTAAGGTGTTTGCAAGTAAAGTTCACAATGTCTTTGCTCTTTAGCCAACTTTCCGTTTTTCTTACTAACTGTGGGCACAGTCTCCTTGGATAAAGAAGCTTTTTTTTTTTTTTTTTTAAAGAACTCATTCTTTTTTTTTTTTTTAAATTTTATTTATTTATTTATTTGTTTGCTTGTTGTGTTTGTTTGTTTCTCCATCCATTCATTTTGTGGCTGGCTCAGCCTGCCCTGGTGCAGCATGTGGTGCCGGGGATCGAACTGCAGTCCCCGCAGTTGTCTGAGCCCTCCTAAGCAGGCGCTTTAGACCGCTGAACCATCTCGCCAGCCCCAAAGAAGCTTTCATTTAAGGTGGTCAAAGCCCTTTAGGGACTTGATTGTCTCTGGGCTCTTAGCTGCTTCCCTAGGTAGCGAGAGCCCTTCCAATTCTGGGAGTCTTGAGTGCCAGGATGAAGTGTGGAGTTTTTCTTTCAGTAAAGGAAAATTGGATTTGGCGATAGAGTAGGAGCTGAGTTCTGAGAAGCAGGTGTTGTCCTTGAAAAGTCACTCTCTTGTGAGACACTTGGATTTAATTTTTTTTTTTTCCTGAGGTAGGTGGCCCTGCTGTCAACAGAGGCAGATGATGGGTTAGACAATGGCTGTGGTGGAGGTAGAGGCTTATGGAAGCAGGCTGTATAAGCCATCTGGCCAGTTGTACCTTCCATAGTATGTGTGGTACCTGCCTGGGCAAGCCTACATGTTGGCAGTTATCAACTCCTCTGTGCTTCCTTGCAGCCCTTTCTCCTCTGCGACCCTGCTTCCAGTCATGGTGATGGCAGTGATTCCAGCCTTTCTGACAGTGAAGAAAGTGTATTCTCAGGCCTGGAAGAGTCTGGCAGTGATAGTAGTGAAGATGACGAGGAGAACAACGACAGTGATGAGGGAGAAGATGAAATCAGCCATGACAAGGGCCGCAGCAGGACGGAGGGGCAGGCACAGGTGGGTGATGGAGATGTTCCTGTGGCTGTCCTTCATGGAACAAGGCACTAGGAAGAAGAAGCACTTGGTGGGCCATGGCATTCTGAGAGCTATAACCATGCTGTGTTCTCCATGGTCCCATTGGGGAACGTCAAGCCTTGTCTCTATTGTAGCCATTGAGGTTCTGGGCCACTGATGTTTATTTCTTTTTTTTTTTTTGTATTATGAATCAAACTCATGACCTTGAGCTTGCCAGGCAGGCACTGTGCTGCTGAGCTAAATCCCTATTGAGCCACTGTTTTTTTTTTGTCTTTTTGAGACAGGATCTCGCTATGTAGTTCAGGCTGACCTTGAGCTCACTGTTTCTAGCTCAGGCTGGTCTTGAATTTGCACTGATCCTCCTGCCTCAGCCTCCCAAGTGCTGGGATTACAAGCTTGCACCACCACAGCCCGGTTGAGCCACTGATTTTTAATCCCAATTGTTTATCCCATTCTTGAGAACTCTTAAAAATCCACATGATGAAGCCTTTCCTCCTCACATAGTTCTCAGGTTCTCCCTGTAGGACACTAGGCAGACTCTCCTGGCTTTGCAACAGACTGGGTTTCCTGGAGTGGAACTCACCAGGGATGCTGCTGGGTGCTGGCAAGACATGGCTCTGAGGGAGCATGCTGCAGTGTCTGCTGTGGTCCAGTCTACCCTGCCCGTGGATCGAAGAGTTGCAGAGGTCCCTAGGTTACTGTAGTGTTAGGGAATGGTGTTCCCTGCTTGTCTTAAGAAAAGTGGGAGAAATGCTTGATTCGACCAAAATATAATGATTTTTACTTAAAGCATTCTAAAAAGTAGTTTATAGTGATTTCTGTTTCCAGTGGCCTTGATGTTGTTCTGGAAGTCACAACTTAGGCTGTTAAAAGTCTACTGCCATAAAGGAATATAAAAAGCTAGGGCCGGGCCAAGGAGATATGTTGGCAATCTAAGCACTACCTGGCTAGTGCAAGGACCTGGGTTCAATACCCGGTACTACATGTCATGCCAGCCCCTGTGCTGTGTTACGTCATGCCATGCCAGCCACCAAAACTGGGTGTAGTGGTGCATGCCTGTAACTCCAGCACTGGGGAGGTTGAGACAGGGATCATTACGAGAGTCCAAGCTGCATAGTGACACCCTGTACCAAATACATAAATAAATAAAAGATTTAAAAAAAAGCCAGGGCCTATTTCCATTGGTTTCGTGGGTCAGCTTATTTACTTGAAAGAGCTGATTTGAAATCATTTAAATCATTGCTCATTCAAGCTGTAATTTTAACCCTGGTGTGCACAGAAATGAATGGAAATGATGTTTTAACTGTACTTTTTTTTTTTTTGTGGATTGAACTCAGGACCTTCCACTTTCTAGGCAGGTACTTGTGCCCCTGTGCTATCTTCCTGGCCCCTTAACTATTTTCAACATGATGTGTGAGCACCTTGGCAACTCTTCACCTTGTTTTCAAAGTTATAAAAGTAGATCTTCCTCAAAAAAGATTTGAATGTTGTATCAGTGTAGCATGAAAATTCCCATTCAGTGCTTTTGTTATGAATGGATGAACAGTTAATAGTTTAATGTATGTCTCTCTAGACCTATTATCCATTCAAAAATTTGGGGGTACAGAGTCACTGCATAGCTCAGACTCATAGTGATCCTCCTGTTTTCATCCTCCTCAGTGCTGGGATTATAGGCGTGAGCCACTATGCCTGATCTCTGTGCCCAGATTAGTGTGCCTGGGGGCAGGCCCGGTTCAGCATGTGGTGTCAGGGATTGAATCCTAGTCCCTGGACTCGTTGTACTTCATTAAAAAATGTATAGTCCATGCTTTTAAGTATTTAACATCTTTTTTTTTTTTTTTTTGTCTTTTTGAGACAGGGTCTTGATATGCAGTTCAGGCTGTCCTTGAGCTCACTTTCCAGGCTGGTCTTGAACTTGCACTAATCCACCTGCCTCAGCCTTCCAAGTGCTGGGATTACAGGTGTGTGCCACCATGCCCAGCTTTTAACATCTTTTTATATAAAATATTTGAAATAACCTATACAGATTTTTTTTTTTTTTATGTGTTTAGTACAGGGTCTACACGGATCTCACTACACAGATTGGACTCACAGTGATCTTCCTGGTTTCAGCCTCCCAAGTGCTGGCTTTACAGGCATGTGCCACCATGCCCAGTCTGAATCACAGTCTCAGAGTGCCCTGGTGGATGGGCTGTCTCAGCATGCCAGGGGTCGAACTCCCACAATTTTTTATGTATTTATTTGTCACAGCGTCTCACTATGCAGTTCAGATTCATAGTGATCCTTCTGTCTTAGCCTCCCCTGTGCTGGGATTACAGGTGCATGCCACCATACCTGAACTCCATTGCCAGCTCAGCGAGCCTGAGAGTGGGGTTGGTGCAGCACCCTGGCCCCTGTGCTTCCCTAAGCAAGTGCTTAGTCCTCTGAGCTATACCACTGGCCCTATCCCCAGCCCTCCTATATAGATCTTTTTCACGGGCCTTAGTATGTCAGGGTGGGGGGACACTGGTGCCATCAGAACTCTGGGTGTGATCTGGAAGCAGTGCTTAGCCACTCTGAGCTGCTAAGTATATCGTTATTCTGCCAAGATTCCTGTAACACTGGATATCTGCTCTATCGTATGGCAGTACCCCCACACTCCCCAAGATGGCCCTTTCCTCTGTCTTGGGTGTATCTGCTGTTGCAGTCTGGGTGGGAACAGCCAATAGCCACTTTACTGGGCCAACCTTAGACCATGTGAAATTCAAGAGGGCAGGGCAGGAGTTACCCTCAGGTTCCACTGCTGCCCAGCTGTGTGACCTGGCCTGCTGGGCACTTGTATATCTTTTCTGTCTTCTGGTTTGGGGGTATACTTGGGCACTATTGGTATATTTTCTGTGCAGATCTTCATTTCTGAACTTGAATCCTTTCAGGCCAGTAGAATGAATAGAAGGGGTAGGGAGTGCTGTCCATGCCTCATTGGAAATCTCCCACAGATTTTCACCATTCTACAAAAGCCACCCATATACCTCTACTTTGCTGAACCATTTCTTTCTTCCTGACACTTTGCCCCTTTCTGTATGATGTGAATCCTTTTTCCTTGTGCAGTCCTAAAAGGAATCAGTGGGCCAGCACTGCCCATAGAGTGTTCTTGGCTTTCCATGAGCCAGGCCTTTTGAGGCATCCTGGGTGCCCCCTGTGGTGTCATGCCTCTCATTGGTGCCTCAGTCTGGGCCTGTGTGTCATCCTGAGGATGCTGATTCTCCTACCCTTCCTACATGTCAGAAGGAGTTACACTTGGGTTGGGCTATACCCTGGGGTTTCTAGCTTTTCATCCTTTGTGGTGGCAAGTTGTTCGTGCCCCAGATGGTCCTCACTGGGTGTGGTTTTCTACCCCAAGAATTTTCATTGAGCAGGTTCTATAATTCCTGTTCCTTATCCTCAAAAGTTGTGGGAAAATCCACATAACTCACAGCTTCTGTTCTCTTACCGGATATCCTGACTCTAATGGAAATTCAGGATGTTGGGGCACCTGATGTGTTTCAGGTGAACCTCTGTAAGTACCACCTGCTTGGGAATTCACTACAGAATTGACAGGAAACAGCACTATTTTCTCTTTCTCCTAGTGCTTTCCCAAGACTGAATTTGCTGTCTTGATCTCAGGTAGCATTCCCATCTGTGTTTGTCCTCATATAAACCTGTGCTTGGCAAGAAAATTCAGCTCAGCCTTGTTGCTATTTTAGTTTGAGTCACATGGCACCAGGGGCCTTTTGATGTTTTTGTTGGTTACCTACTACTTGTAACAGATTACCTCAAACCTTAGTGTTAGCCCACAGGCCTTCACTCCTCCCTTTTACTGGGAGTCCTGTGCTCCATCACCTAGGAGGTACAGTTGGGGTACAGTAGAGGCCAGGCTTACTGCCTCAGGCCCTGCACCTGGCTGTTGGTAGGGGAATTCAGTTGAGGATAGTACAGTATCTGGCCTGGTGGCAGGTGCAGGTCTCTCCTTTCCCTCTGGAGGATTTGGGCTCATCTATTTTCACAGCTGGACAGTGGCTATAAGTGGCAACCTGCCTACAAGTAGTGAATTTGAATGTTGATGTTGTTTGTGGTTTCCAGGCTAGGCAGTCTTTTCCCTGCAAGTGGATGCTGCACATTCCTTGTGCTTCTTGCTATAGTGATGTCACTTTGGCTGTAGCTTGGTCCTGTAGCCCCTGTGTGAGGTTGGCCCTTGTCAATGGCTGGACCCTTTACTTCCCCACCCAGGAACTACTCCTCTCTCTAAGTCCCCTTAGGCCACTGTACCTGTTCCTCAGCATGCTAGTAACTTGTTCCCTGTCTTGTGGGTCGGTCTCCTGGTCCCCAGGGCATTCTCCTTTCAGCAGTCAGGTGACTGTTGATAAGTCTGTCCCAGCTGAGGGGGAGCTATGAGCAGCTTGCACATAGAGCATGATGCTGTCTACTGATCTTTGCCCAGCACTTTGGTACCCAGTCCAGGGAAAAAGATTTCTCTTCATATCCAGCCATCACATTAATTTGTCCATCTGTACTAGGCCCGATCTCTTCACCGCAGCACAAGTAAGGTTTGCAGGCCTTTCTAGGCTCATGGGAAAGATGACATCCAGTGTGTTTTTCTTTCTCTTTTTTTTAAGCCTAGGGCTTTGTGAATTCTGAGCAAGCACTATATCAGTGAAGCGTGCTGACCTGTGCCTGCTTATTATTGCTGGTGTTGAGTTTTATGAACTCACAGCCTTTTTGTTTTTCCAGAACCAGGGATTAAACTCAGGGCGATGCACTTGCCAGACAAGCACTTGTGCCTTTGAGCTATCTCCCTGGCCCCTCACAGCCGGGGTGTGTGCGTGTGTGTGTGTGTGTGTGTGTGTGTGTGTGTGT
>PVKN010003221.1:10665-26371 GCA_004027915.1 Capromys pilorides | reverse complement strand
GCCTAGTAATAATCCCAGTATATGAGAGACATTTTCCTTGCCTGGCTTGCTGGTCCTTGCCTATAATCCCAGCACTCAAGAGACTGAGGCAGAGGATCATCATGAGTTTCGAGTCAGCCTGGACTACATAGTGAGTTCAAGACCAGTCTAAACTGCATAGATTCTGTCTCATCACCCCCACTCAAAGCACTTGTACATGGAATTTAGTAGTAGCTCATCCTGGTTGTGGTGGCATATACCTGTAATCCTAGCATTCTGGAGCCTGAGGCAAGAGGATTGCCGTTTGAGGTCAGTCTGGGCTATATAGAGAGTTCAAGGACAGCTTGCACTACGTAGTGAGACCTCGTTTGAAAAAAAGTACCCAGCTCAGACAGGAGAATTCCACAGGGGTGTCAGTGTAGCTCTGGGAAGTGGTGGGTGGGAGCTGCAGATCTCTGAAAGCTCTGGGGGCTAGGTGTCCCTATCCTGTAGTAGATGGTTCTGGGGCTGAGCAGAGCTACCTATGATGTGCCCCAGTTAGTCATGGAGCCCCACATATTAGGCTGAGGGGTATGCCCCTCAACACTGCTTGGGCTCTCATCCTTGGTTTCTCCAAAGATGCCTGTGTGAGCTTCTCCCCTCTGTGATTGTTATTGCATGGTCCTTCATTCTGGAGGTCAGTACTAGCAGGGCACAGTAGGTCACTGCCCATGACATTGCACTAACAGGTGTGGGTGTGGGCGGGGCTCCACATGTTTCTGAAGTGTTTTACCTCAGGAATGTAGCTATTCAGATTCTATCCTGTGTTTTGAGGCCCTGGGTGAGAACAGTTGGAGTCTCTTCACTTGTGTCTTGGCTGATCCTGGTGACTGGTGTCTGTTGGGCATATGTTCCTTTTTGTGGTAGTCCATTTTCACTGGGTAGCTTTAGTCCAATGGCCTCATACTTTCTGCCTATGTTGTGTCACATTGGGCTACCTCTCTGTGGTGTGAAATTGCCCCAAACTCTCTCAGATTTGGGTGGAAGAATGTAGAATGCAATTTGTTTATTGTCTTTTTGAGACAAGGTCTTACTATGCAGTTCAGGCTGGCCTTGAGCTCACTTTTGTAGCCCAGGCTGGTCTCGAACTCACACCGATCCTCCTGCCTCAGCCTCCCAAGTACTAGGATTACAGGTGTGTGTAAAATGATATTTGATGAGAAGAAAGATGTGTAACTGAGTTTTAAAATGGTCACAGTCACATTCCCCCAACATGCATGCACTCTCCTCTTCCAAACCCCTCAGAGCCACATGCTTTGGCTGCTTTTGCTCAGGGTCATTCCTGAGTTCTCATCTCAGTCAGCCCTGGGGAGAGTGGGGTCCACAGCTCCTCTGCATAGTCACACCAGAACCGTCTGTATTCAGAATTGTTGGGGAGGGAGATAGCACTGATCCTGTGGTCCTGGTTGACTAGGCTTGTGTGTACGCTAGCTGCTACTCTGGGAATGACCTGGGGGTGGTGGGCCCCATTTAAGTTACTTTCCTTTTCCCTAAGCTTAAACAAGGGGCATTTGGCATTTTTCGTTTCCTGTTGCTTCTGGCCGTTTCACTTTTAGCCAGTATGTTTTCAAAAGAACATAGGGGTTTCTGTGGGCCTGGGTCATCAGTCTCTTCATCATAGGTGCAGATTTTTGCTACCCACTCTTCTCAGTGGTGGGTTCCTGGCCACTGGTGAAGGGGGAAGGGGATCCTGGGGTACCTGTGTTGTCCATTTCATGGGCTGCTTTCTTTCAGTTGCTTTGTGCTAGGGTCTTTGTTAACAGCAATACTCAGGGTTTGATCTTTTCCCTGAGGTATTGTGGATAGCTGTATGGTCTTCTCTGGCTTTCCCTCTGATTTCAGAATGTGGAGGCAGCTTCTTTCTCCTGCTTCCAACACCTGCACACTACAGGGAAGGACAGCTAGTGTGCAGTCTGGATTGGCTGACCTGGACCTGCCTCCCTGTTGGCAGTGGCTGTGGGGGCTGGGCCAGAGCTGAGGCAGGTTGGTCATCAAGGCAGTAAGAAACTTATTCATTTGTATATCACTGTAGAGTCAGGGCCCCTCAGATTCCTTTGTTCCTTGAAATGTCTGCTAGCCCTGGACTGTTCAGAGATATACCTGTTACCCAGAGGCCTGCAGCCATCTAGTGCCCAGGATGAGAACTGAATTTCCTGGGCTTTCATGGGTACTGGCTGTGCTTCTTCTATATTCCTTTGGGTCTCCACCAGTTTCTTTGTGGGTGCTTCTTCTTTAGCATCTGATGCAGCTTCCGTCTTCCAGGTGGTCAGCACAATTTTCCATGCTCCTTTTGGATGCTAGTCCTGGACTCTTCCTGCCTTACCTCCAACTGCTGGACTCTTTGCCACACCTCTACAGCTCCTGTGTTGGGGGTGGCTTCTTGCCCAGTGGTCAGTCCTTTACTTTTTTTTTTAAAGCCAGGATTTCACTATGTAGTTCAGGCTGGCCTTGAACTCACTTTATAGTCCAGGCTGGACTCAAACCCACAGCAAGCCTCTTTTTTTTTTTTTCTTTTAATAAGAAATAACAATATGATAGTTTCAAAACACATTATTAGGGGCCGGCGAGATGGTTCAGTGGTCTAAAGCGCCTGCTTAGGAGGGCTCGGGCAACTGCGGGGACTGCAGTTCGATCCCCGGCACCACATGCTGCGCCAGCACCACCACCAGGGCAGGCTGAGCCAGCCACAAAATGAATAAATAAAGAAACAAACAAACACAACAAGCAAACAAATAAATAAATAAATAAAATTTAAAAAAACAAAACAAAACAAAACACATTATTAGTGCATTCATAACAATTGACCACAGCAAGCCTTTTGCCTGAGCCCCCTGAGTGCTGAGGTTACAGGCGTGGACCACCATGCCCGCTAGTCCTTCAGTCTTGCTCTGCCTCCATCCAGACTGTATGCTTTGCTGCCCTGCAACCTCTCTAGGCTTCTACCTGCCCACTCCCTACCAACTGCTTGGTCCCCCCCCCCTTTTTTTTCCTTTTTTTTTATTTTAAAGAGTAAAAATAGCAGAAACAAAGATAAGAAAACAGTAACAAGAATACATATAGTACAGGATTTTCAAAACAAGAAAAATTTAACAATGGTTGTATTACATATGTTCATCATCAAATCTGTTTAGATTGATATAGATATGTAAGATTAGTTAAACAATTAAACATTAACACAGTAAACCTTAGTAGGTCCCCTTTTGTTTTGTTTTTTTTTGTGGTACGGGGATTGAACTCAGGACCCTGCGCTTGCCAGGCAAGTGCTTATTTTACTGATCTACCTCCCCGGCCCTAGTAGGTCCCCTTTTGGGTTGAGTCACCAGTTGCGTTTTGAAGCTCTGTGCTCCTCTATCCCTAGATGGTGCCTTAGGATTCTGGACCTAAGATCCATCCCCTCGTCGGAGCCACCAAACTTTGTATTCTTTTCTGTCCCTTCTTGACTTACACCTAGATTCAGACCTGGCCTGTGGATTCCTCCAGGGCAGCTCCATGTAGGAGTGACCCTGTCCTCAGGCAGGCACTGGCAGCTTGTATCTGTTGGCTGCTGGTTCTGGCAGAACTTTACCACCTTATGTGGATAACAGCTGGGCTGTGAAGGTCCCTTGTTCCAGAGACAGACTGCTATGAGAAGCTCACACAATTTTCTTATCACATTATTTTGATCTGTGTTTTAGTTCTTCTTAAGTTTTTAAATAATGAAAAGAGATGCTCAATGCCTCCTAAATTTGGAGTGAAGCTTTTTCCTGTGTCTACCAGGACCCAGATGCACCCCTGTTCCTGTGGCCCTTGCCTGTGCCCTAACTCCCATCTACATTTAGTGCTGGTGCTGCCCTCTGGTGGAAGCAGGGTGCCCTGCAGCCGTGAAGTAGAGCCTTGAGATGCTGCTCTGTGGAGTGCTGGAGTGCCTACAAGAGCACATTTGTAGGAAAACAAAGCCCTGCCAGTCGGCTGCCTCTTCATCTTGTCAAGGGGCTGCCTGTGTTTGGCTCCATCAGTGCTCTTGTACTGCTGTGCTGTTGGCCCAGCCATGTCCAGGGCAGGAACAAGGAATATAGCTGGATAACAAGCCTGCAGGTGAAACTCAGGGTTCACAGTCTGGCAAGGAAGGTCATCCTGCTGGGCCATGGGGAGGGAGTTTGAGTTGTCAGGGCTCTGGCCCGAGGCCAGAACTACAAATACTGGGTGTCATCCTGTCCTGTCCAGGGCTCTGCCTGTGTCAGGGCTGGGGCAAGTGGGCTATTACAGGGGATGGGATTTCCTCTGAGTGTGTGGTCTCTGTTCTGAGCCTGTGTGTGTGTGCGCGCGCATGCGTGCATGCATGTGTGCACACGTGTGTGCACGTGTGTGCGGTGTACATGCATGTGTGTAATATTGTGTGTGTGTGTGTTGGGCATGGTGTTTCTTGGGCTGAGGCAGGAGCTTAGGTCTTGTTTAACCTGTGCCCTGTGCCCGTGGTTGCTGACCCACTTTCAGCAGACAGCAGAGGATCTAGGGGTGGAGAGATGTGGAAACTGGATCCTGCCTTATTCCTGGCCTGGAAAAAAACTTACTCTCCCATCCCTCTTTATATTGAGGGAAAAAACAGGCAAGAGGAAGAGCTAGGCCTTTGGCTCCTGCCTGGGCCAGAGGGAGTGAGGCTGTGGGTGGGGGGCGCCCACGCACAGGGGTTCCTGCTTGGAGCACTTTACTGTCCCCAAGGGTGAGAGGTGGGCCTGTTTTCCCCATCAGTCCTGGTGCTGCCAGTAAACCCGATCTGGTCAAAGCCCTCCGCCTTCCTAGTCAGGAGAATCTGTTTTCCAGGTTGGGGTGTGAATCCTCTGTGGCGCCCACACTCTGACCCACAGGGACAGGGTCAGCCTGAGGTCATAGAGCTGGTGGATAGGGAGGATGACCGGGGACCAGGAATAGAGCTGAGGCTCCAGGCAGTTGTCGGGAGGGGGTTCTGGACACCTCTTTAGGCCCTTGGGTGGCTGGGCTGGATTATATGTGGCTCATACTACCTCCAGGCACTGGCTAGTCTGCTTGGGGACAGGAGTCTTATCCTGAGGAGTGGGCCAGTCATGGCCCAGTGATAAAAGTCAGCAAAGAATGCCATTGTACCTCTCCCAAGTGTTATCCCTAACGATGGGACTGTCCCTCCTCTGCCTTACCTTGTCATCCTTGACTGAGGTCAGGGCACCTACTGGCTTTTGATGTGAAATAGTGTGGGGTGGATAAGAAGTGGGGGTCTGGGCCCTCAGCTTGAGCAGGATGTCTACTACTGATTGTACTGGGCAGTCTTCTTTCTAGTCTAGCACCAGGTATCTCCTGTCTAGGCTGCCAGAGGGTAGAAGGTGGCCTCGCCTTCGAGGAAGCGAACTGGTTAGAGCCCCTAGTATGAACATAGCAGTGGAGGCTCACTGAGAACTGGAGCGGCCACCACCCTGGGCTGAGACCTGGGGCCGGGCTGGAGCTGCTCAGAGATTCGAGTAGGGTGAAGAATCCTGGGAGAGCCTGTGGCGTGGAGTCTGAGCCTTATGTCAAGGGTGTTTTTGATTCTCTGCATTATCATTTCCCTATTCTCTACAGGCTGGCTCCCCTGGCCTGAGAACAGAGATGGCAAGAATATCAAGCCAGGATGAGTACCAGGAAGACAGCTCTGATGAGGAGGTAGGCTTGGGAGCCAGAGTGTCAGGAGGGTGGGTGGGTGCATGTCCCAGTTTGAGCCCTACCTTTGTCTAGAAGAATGATGCCAGGGCCTGAGACACATGACTGTATATCAGTGTACATGTGTCCTTGTCCTGTGAAGGAGGGCGGTTGGACGTGGCTTGGCAGCTTTGTGCTCGTACCCCCATGGTGCCTCTGGATGTATTGGTGGGGTGCTGGTACTGCCCTCAAGTGACCTGGCGGCTGTGTGCGTGTCAGTGTGACCTCAGAGGGGATCAGGAGCAGGGAGTGGTGTGGCCAGCTAAGAGTGTGGTGTGAGCAAACTCAGGTTCTCTTATGCTTAGAGTGGGTCGTAGGAATGGCCACAGTAGCTCCTGCATGTCTCTGTCCTGTCCCTTCTCTGTTGTCCTTTGTGGTGGTGGAGGTGGCTGGACCACAGCCTTCAGACTTCTGTTTGAGTTTCAGGAGCACTTACAAGAACCAAGAATATTTAGTGTTTCTCTTAAGGCGGTGTACTGTGTAAAGGGAATGTGTGCTGGGTGGGGGCACCACAGAATCCTTTGGGGAGGTGAGGCACAAGAGTCTGTCAGGCTGTATCCAGGAGGGACTATAAGTCGTGGAAAGAGCTGAGCTTAGAGTCTGAGGCTGGCAGCCTGTCCTTTCACTGGTATGGCTTGGCCACAGGGCAGGGTGGAGGCCCCTAGCCGAGCTGGGTGTGAGCTTCCAGCCTCTCCAGGTCCTGGGGCTTGGAAGTGGGGCTTTTGGGGACAGTCCTCTTTTCAGGAGCTCTTCCTGCCTGTCTTTCAGGGGCTGTCCCCAGGGCACAGGGAGACACGCGCCCCCTCCCAAGCCTGCTTCCTCCCCCATTCTTGAGCTCTTTTGGCAGCGTCTGCTGGAGCCTTGGCTGCCCGCCCGATCCCGTCTCTGCTGTGCGTTCAGAGAACAGAGACAAAACAAAATAAATTGGTTTCCTGGCCGGAGCAGCGGGCGCACTCAGCGAGGGGGGCCGCACAGTGCGGCTCCCCCGCCTGTCTCCCCTCCCCCTCAGGGGCTCTGGCTGTCGGCAGCCACATCCTGTCGGCTACTTTTTTAGATTTGGTATTTTCAGAAATCGATGATGATTGTAGATGGAGTGCGGAGACAGGGCAGGGAACTTCTTGGCTGGTCAGGGGCTTGGGCTGGGCCTGCTTGACCCTGCCTGGTCACAGAGAGGTGTGCCTGGTTGCCTTTCCAGCATCACCTTGAGAGGGTTGGGCAGCCCCCTGCTGTGCTAGGAGGAAGCTAAGAGGGCTGCGGGGGCTGCTTCCTCTGGTGATGACTATCACATGTGTCAGTCTGAGTGACAGGGAGCAAAGATGCCTGCCCACCCTAGCTTCTGCCAGCAGAGTCTGCCAGCAGCTCGAGGGGGCGGCAGAGCTCAGTTTTCAGGAGCCAGGCCAGGCCTGGACAGATGCGTCCTCTCTTGAGAAGCCTGTGTGCGTGGGGCTCATTCCCCACCCAGAGGTTTCATCAGGCATCCACACCCTCCAGCAGAATCTGTGTCTGAGGGGGCCACAGGCGGGGGTTAGGAGACAGGCCTGGGAGAGTGGGACATAGGCTTTAGTGCCTGGCTGCTCAAGAGGCCTGCCATGGCCAGGCCATCTCTGGAGGGGAGGGGATGTGTAATGCATGGGTTGCATGCTTCCCTGTGACTATGCCTGGCCCAGCTTGGTTACGTGACCCGACCTTCTATTGACAGCATCCTTGGAGGGCTCCTTTGGTGCCAGGACCTCAGCTCTCCTTGCCCAGCCAGGGGTGCCTGGCAGAACTGGCCCTATCACCAGGCCTCTAGGGGGATCTGGACAGGGGGCAAGGAGAGTCCTGAGGGGGTGTGTCCTGTAGGGAGTAGTGACCTTAGCAGGACCTGATGAGGGCAGCAGCTACATGGTGGGAGGGAGGTCTGCCGGGCCATCTGCTGCTGGGAGTATAGTACTCCCCAGCCACCCCTCCTCACCTCTTCCTGCCCTCACAGTGAGTCTGGATCCAGGGCTTAGCCTGGGGACCTGGAGGCTTCTGGGCCTTCTGATACCTGGCATTTAGCGCTTGGGGGTTATCCTCCCTGTGATGTAGACATTCTTAAACTGAACAGACTTTTGCTGGGGCACTGATTCTGACTGGGCCTCCTAGTCTCCTACCCCAGGTTCACAGACCCTGGTGTGGAGTATAGGCTGAGCAGGGAGGGAAGGAACCCGGTGGATGAGCTACTGGGCTGCCCTGGAGTATGGCGGAGTCCCCCATGACCACCACACTCCTCCCTGTAGCACCCGGGTTTCTTAGACATGATCTCATACAGTTATTGGGACCCTTGGGAGAGGACAGGGGAAAAGTGGTGCGCCCTCAGCCTTCTTAGCTCCTCCTGTGTGTCAGGCAACAGGGAGAAACTGAGGCCCAGTCTGGGGCAGACAGACCAGCTGCTGCCTGCCTTCACCTCACCTGTCCAGCAAGTCTGCAGCCCAGGGTGAGGGGCTTAGTGTGGGTCTGTGATCTCTGGCTGAGAGAAGCTGGAAGAGCTTCCCTGGGGCATTGGACATGGGACCTTCTCCTGGAGACCTCAGGTATAGGGTGGGCTGAGGTAAGGGTTGGGCTCCAGACCTGGCCAGCTCCTCAGCACCCCAGCTCTGTTTGGGCTATACCTCTGGATCCCACAGGGACGCATCTCAGCTTGTCTATATCCAGAGCCTACGATCCCCTCTGCTCTCTAGCCAAACACCATTAATGGCTTCTCCTAGCTACTGAACCGGCAGCTGCCTCCAGTGCTGGCGGCCTCCACTCCTCCGGGGCCGCCCCCGCCTGCTCGTGTCCTGGCCACCGCCCCGTGAGCACTCACTGCCTGCCGCTTGCGTTGCTGCTGGCAGCTGGAGCAGTAGGCTCAGGTTTCCAGCTAGCAAGCAGTGGCCCTCCTCTGTTTGTGGAGGGCACCCGAGCTGCAGACTGCTTGGCGGCTGTCCACCAAGGCCAGCCTGTGTGCCTGTCCTGGGCAGGGATCTGGCTGCACTGAACCTTAGTGTCTGGTCCCTTTCTTCCTGTGGTGTGCACAACCTGCTAACCAAAGGCCCTTTCCAGTGTCTGCAGGGAATGGGTGACGTGATCTTTGGGTAGGGAGACCTTCCGCACTGTTCTTCATCATAGGCATCCGGTTCCTAAGAGCTGCCCTTTGCGTTGAGCAGCCTAGCTAGTAGGAATTGCCCTTAGTGGGGCCAGATGGGGGTGAATGGGAGAGGGAAGAGTCAGCTGCCCCTTCCAGGAGATGAAACTCTCAATAGCATCCTGGCAATGGCTGGTAGGCAAAGGTGGGGTTCTTCAGAGCTGCACCTGCTCACTGGGGCATATGTATGGTGTAGCCCTACCTTCCAGACCTAGGGACAGTTGGCTTAGCTGTAGACACCTGGGGGTCTGTCTTGCATTGTGGCATGAGGGGTGGCACTGGAGGGTAGGGGGATACTATGGATACCTCAAGGAGATCAGCTGCAGGGGGCTAGGCAGCCTTGTTGGAGATGGAAGTCACAGTTGTGGCATCCATGTCTGAGGGTAGTGCTCAGAGCTGGGAGGATACTTTTGAACTAGATTTTGCAGATGCTTACGTTGGGGACCAGGAAGGCAGGGCTGATTTGGTGTAGGACCCTGGACTACCCCCTACCGCCACCGTCACCACCACCAAATTGAAGCAGCAGCTGTGTCTCTGAATAGTGGGGGCTCAGAGCAGGTCTTTGCTCTTCAGCTCATAGAGATGTAACCTAGTTTAAGCCTGTGTCCCCCATCTGGAGAGAGTCAGGCATGCTGGGCTTAAACAGGCTTCAGATAGCGAGTGCCCCTTTACACCTGTGGACTGGGCAGGTGGACCCACAAGTGCCTGGGGTTCAGTAGTGCATTCTGCTAGATCCAGGAGGGAGAGAGACTGGGGCAATCTGACCAGAGACCAGAAGGCAGCTCCTCCTGCCTGGCTTCAGTCCCTGATGGATTCCCTTTGCCAGCTTGGACTCTTGCAGAAAGGTTGTCTCCCCTCTGGTCTGTCATCCAGGCAGGCTCTAGTGAAGGATCTGGGCTCAGCATCCTTTGTAACCTTCTGTGGGGTCAGGGCAGCAGGTGAGCCTAGAGCAGCCACTGGCTCTGAGCACTTTGACAGAGATAAGACTCCCCAGGAGGGGAGGTGGCGGCAGCAGCACAGGAAGGCCTCAAGAGTTCTGAGACAGGCGGCTGGGCCGTAGTGCAGGGGGTGCAGGGGGAGCTGAGTGAACGTTGAACACTACTTGCATTGTAATCGGAGAGGGGCTGGAGAGAGAGACTGAGCAGCGGCTGACCCTGTGCTCCCTGGGGACAGGTGGGAGAAGAGAACGAGGAGAGAGTGAAGGATTCCAGAGGTGGGCTGGCTTCCTCTCTTGCAGACAGACACGGGAGGGAGGTGGGCAGTGGGCCAGCTCCATACCTGCAGTTCCAATCTGCGGTCCTGACAGCTGCAGCCACTTTGGGGAGGGGGAGGGGTGAGGGCTCATCGAGAGCGGAAAAGTCCCAGCCGGCACACGGACGCATTGCTGCTGTGTCCGGTGCAATGTGGGGGCTGGGGACCCCTGACCAGCCTCATCCCTCAGGTTTGTCTTGGGGCTAGATAGCCCCCAGGAAAGCACAGGTCCCAGGTCTTGCTGGTCTTTGTCCCATCCATCCTAGGGTCTCAGAGTGCAATGCCTGACCTAGAGGGGTCACATGTGTTTTCTGGCAGCCCACAGGTGTTGAGCAGGGCGGGGGTGGCTGGCTTGGGGTGCAGGCAGCTTAGTGATGAATCATGTGGTGCCGCCAGCGGCTCATTCCCCAGGCTGGGGACAGGGAGCTGACAGCTGAGGCTGAGCCCAGCGTTTCCAACCCAGCTTGGCTCACAGGGGCGGCTGCTGGCCCAGGGTGTGGGCCAGGGCCTCTCTTTCCTTTCCAGCTGCCTCTGTGGGGCACATGCAGAGGGAGCCCCAGGTCTTTGTCCCACTATTCTCCAGCTTAGTGGCGGGTGAGGCTGGACTGTGGGAAGATAGCCAGGGGCTGTGGTGGGCAGGGAGCACCTGCCATCCTTTGGCCATTGGCTCTCAGCTGCATGGACTTGCGTGGGGCCGTGGGCTGGGGCCGACCCACACCACCCCCGGTCTGGTTTGAATCTGAAGCAGTAGAGGGTGACGGAGTGTTTCTCTTTGCCCCTCCCTTTCTCCTGCTGGCTGTTGGGCCAGGCCCTAGGCTGCTGCTACCGGTGCAGCTTGGGGAGTGGCTGGGCTGGCTGCCCAGGCCTGAGGCTGGCCAAGCTGCAGCCGCTGTCGAGTCAGGCCCCTCAGCAGAGGCCTTGGCTGGGCACGTGCCGCACCCTGACTGTTCTGGATCCCTGGGGATTCTTGTAGCCCCAAGGCCTTTGTGTCTATCCCCTTTCCCTTTCATCTGGCCCTGTTGGACACCCTGGCCTCCTGTTCAGTCTTACCCAGGCCCAAGTTCCTGCTTCTGAGCTTCCCTGTCCTCTTGCTGCTTTCCCAGATGGCTTTCCTCTTTTGAAATGGGCTTCAAATTATGTAATGTCCCCCAGGTGCTGGCCACTGAGTCCTGTAGTATCTGTACTACTATGGTGGGGGCTGTCCACCCCTTGCTCTTTGAGGGGTTCCTCTGTGGGTTGTCCCTTGACACTGGTTTGGTCACTCTGACCACAGTGGGGGCCCAGCTTTCTGTGGGAGTTTGCACGCCTGCCTGGGCCCAGGTCTGGAGATGAGGCCTGAGGGTAAGGGGTAGGTGACCCAGGGGGTCCGCTTTCAGTCTCCAGCTGCAACCCTGCACCCAGTCCTGGCTTCCCTGGGCAGGGATTTCTGCAGTAACTGTGCCCACTCCTCCCCCGCTGGCCAGCTGTGGGCTCCTGCAGGATTAAGGGGAGGAAATTTGGGGTTGGGTTTCTCTGAACGAAAACCTGCCGCTGTGACTTTTTATCCTGTTATATTTCTATCAAATCGGACACAGCCCCCCCACCCCCCTTAGTGGCTCTGGCTTTGAGAATTTCCTCCAAAATTACACCGCCGCTTCCTGCCCCACAGTTCCCTGGGGCCCATTTGTGCAGAGGAGGGGCAGCTTTTGCCCTGCCCTGTGAGGGTGCCCATGGGGGACCTCAGCACCTGGTCTCTCCCAGGCCAGGATGCATCACTGCCTGTTTTGAGGGCAAGGAGGGCCAGGGTCTAAGGAGAGGTCTGGGGCCACTCAGCTGCCCACACCTGGCCCCCTCAGCTCCCCCTCCGTGTGTTTGGGGGGGTTCTGCATGGAGCCGCCTGGCCTTTTTTCTCTGCTGTGCCCACAGAGCTCCACCATTAAACTAATTGTCACCTGCAGGATTTTAACGGTTGGCCAGCTGTGCATGGCGCCTGATGGGGGCTTAAATCCACTGCCCTGGGGCCATGGAGTCTGTGGGGGAGGATGCGATGGTGGATTGCCAGGAACCTTCTTTCAGTGTACAACTGGGTCAGGGCAAGATGGGTCCTCCCTCTCTGTACGGCTCATAGAGACCTATCATTGGTAGCCCAAGACCTTCAGCTCTTTGGGGCCCAGGTGGGCACCAGTAGGGGCACTTGGTGATTAGCACCCAGTCAGGTTTGGAGCCCCACCTTGCTGGATGGCACCATCTGTCCACACAGGCACCAAAGGCTGTGGGAGTGAGCCTCCTCTGCTGCCCGCAGACCTCTGCTATCAGTGGGTAGGCTTGTCCCCTTTCTTCCTGCCCTGCAGTGCCTCCCCTTGCCTGTTCCTATAGTTCTCACCCCAGTTCCCCAACAGAAGTTCTTGATGGGTGCATGGCCTGGAGTTGCTTCCTGGCCTTGTTGAAGCCCCAAAAGGAGGGGTCTTTTTCAGAGACCTAGGGTGCCCGAAGCCAGGAGGATAGGGTGTGGGGTGGGAGTGCAGGCCTGGTTGGAGGTTGTGTGATAAGTTCAGAACTTTCCGAGAGGACAGTCTCCCCCGGTATTTGGAAGATATTGTTCCATTTTTAATTATCCAAATTTCCCAGACTTTATATTATCATATCAAAGACACAAAATGCCAACTCTTAGCCCAGTTAGGGAGCTAGCATGGAAAGTTCCGTGCGCTTAGGCAAGCACTCAGCTATTCAGAGTCAAGCTTTTGCCTTGACTGTTCATCTGTTTCTTCATCTGTCTGTCCTTTGGCCCTGCTCACAGCCAGGGGCGGGTCTGGCCCAGTGGGTCTGCTCTCAGAGGGCCTGTGCACAGGTCATGTTCGAGGTGGGGTTCTGCATGGGTCCCAGTGGCATCCACCTTCCCTGGGGGCATCCGCCTCTTGGCTGCTTGGGCCCTCCTCCTAACTTCGAATCGCCGTCTTTCTGTCACGGTCTTTGCTCTGCAGAAGGAAGGAGGGCTGTTAGGGCCTGGGCAGCAACCTGTTGTCACGCAGTGCCAGTCCTGGCCTCTCAGGCTCACACAGGGTGCTGTCCCAGGTGGCTAGCACAGAGGCGCCTCCCTTTTAGGCTCTAGGCTCCCCTGTGCATTTTGGGGAGGGGAGTAAACTGCTGCATAGCCAAAACTGTAAAATTAAATTTCCCAGATGTTCAGGCCCCAGGAGCTCCCGCATGCTGTCTGGAGAGGAAATGGGGATTGGGAAAAGCAGTTGTATTTTCTCTCTGTTCACCCTTCTTTTCCGGTGCCACCAAACACAGCCCATGCTGTAAATCACAGCCGGCCAGCAGCTTCACCTACTGTAGTGCCTGAGCAGGCCCAGGGAGGGGCAGCAGGTGCCCAAAAAGGCTCGGAGTGGTGGCAGCTGTCTCACTGCCACACTGGGCAACCTGTATGGCAAACTTTGTACCTCCTGAACTTAACTCACAGCTTTCTCAACTCGTTGAGCAGAGCAGCTGGAGATAGCCATGATGCGGCGCACAGAGGAGCTGACGCGGCTCCCGCCCCAGCCTCTGCCAGGGTTGTGCCTCCTGCCTTCCTCCAGGCCCTTTCTGGCCACCCCTACACTCTGACCCCATATTTATAGGTCTTAGTGACCTACTGTATGGGGAGTGAGTGCTCTCCAGAGAAGGTTCCACGCTCCCCTCCCCTGGAGCAGCTTCTACATATCCCACTTTGCTAAGGCCCAGCTTGGATGGCAGGTGTCCCTCTGGCCTGATGGGGAGAACCGCCCAGCACCTGGCCCTCTCTAGCCACTCGTGTCCCTCGCTCACCAGCTTCCTCTGGTTGCTGAGGCAGAAGGTGCAGATCTGCTTGGGTTGGGCGTTCTCGCCATCGCGTGCTGGGGGTGGCGGTGGGGGGCTGCCCGCTCGCGCTGCGTGGAAGAAGGCGGGCCCAGCATGGCAAGGCTGCCCATCGCCGCAGGCCTCGCCCACCAGCAGCACGTTGCCCAGGTGCGAAATGTAGCTGGAGGCCAGGCGGAGCGTCTCAATCTTGGAGAGCTTGCGGTCAGCTGGCTCTGTGGGGATGAGTGTGCGCAGTGCCGTGAAGGCCGTGTTCACGCTGTTGGTTCGGTCCCGCTCTCGCGCGTTTGCTGTGTGCCGCTGCCGAGGTTCTCGGCCTGGCCGACCCCCGGGTCCTCCGCCAGCCCCGGCTCGCCTGCCCCCGGCCCGCCGTCTAGCACCCTGCAGGCCGCAGCGCGCAGCATGCACGCGGCAGGGCTTTTCGTCCGAGCCAGAGCTCTCGCTGCCATGGTCCTCGTCTTCCGACAGTGGGCTCACTTCGGGGTACAGGTAGCGGCCCGGCGGCGCCGAGCGCAGCATGGTGGAAATGGCAGGGGCCGGCGTCAGCTCCGCCGTGCGCCGCTCATGCTGCCTCCTGCGGCCGCCGCGGGCCGCGGGCCGCGGGCCGGGCGCGGCGGAGTCGGCTGCGCCCAGCGGTGGCGGCTGCCGGGCGCCGCGCGCACACGTGCGTCCGGGCTGGAGCGGGGCCGCGAGCCGCGCCTTTATAGCGGCCGGCCCCTCCCCCGCCCGCCTCCGCCGGCCCGCGGGCCGAGTGAGGAGAGCCCCGCGGATGGTCCAGAGCATCGCTCTCCTCTGGCTTGAGAGCTCAGGGGAAATGGACGCGCACCCTTACCCCCCAGGAAAGAAACGTGAAGCAGACCCACAGGAAGGCTCTCTGTCCAGGCTGCTGTTTCCTGGTAATCTGGCGTGTCCTGCGCCCTCCTCTGTGAAGGGGCAGCACAGAGCAGCATGGAGGGGCTGGAAGTTGCTCTAGCCGCTGCAGGCCAGAGGTTTGGAGGGGTGACACAGTTCGTCTATCCTGCATTTGGCATCTCCAGGTCTGGTATATGCCTACTGCTAGAACCCTCTCCATGTCCCAGCCTATTCCTGCTCCCCACTCCTGGGAGGGCAGCCCCAACTTCCTACTCTGTGTGTGTGTGTGTGTGAGGGGAACTCCTACATGGCCATAATACTAGTGCACAAATGGGTAAGACCTCCCTGGAGTCTCTCCAGTTTGGGTTGGCTGTATAGGCTAGAAGATGCCAGAGACCCCCTATCCCCTGAAAAGGATGTTCTTGAGGGTATGTGGGGCATCTGGGGTGGGCCTGCTGGAGGGGCCTCTAGCACCCAGTTCTCAGCCATACTCCTCACACCCCGTTAGCAGGAAGCAGCTGCCTGGGCAGCAGTCTCCAGGCTGGGAATGAGTGAGGGTGGTGGCTGGCAAGAGCTGAAACCAGGAATGTGTGTCCAGGAATGTGGCTGCTCTGGTTACCCAAGGGGGAGGGAATAAGACCAGTGAGGATTGGGAGGGGAGTCCTTGGCCACCTGCAGAGAAGGTAGTGGCTTCTCTCCTCATAATGGGTAGGGTAGGATCTTCCCCTTGTCTTCGTCTTGTAACTACCTACCCACTTGTGCCTCAGGCCCCTGCCAGGGGAGGGAGCCCACTAGAGATGAGGTCATTCCTGTCTGTGGCTGCCCAGAGTCCTGGCCAAGGAATCCAGTGAAGGGGGGAGGCAAGGGTTGGCATCACTTCAGTGGAAAATGTGAAGGTGCAGCTCCGGCGCCTCAGAGGGCCTGTGGGGGGGGGGGGGGGGG
>PVKN010003221.1:0-10565 GCA_004027915.1 Capromys pilorides | reverse complement strand
GGCCATAGGACATCCGGAACACAGTAGGCAACGTGCCCTTAGAGTGGTATGACGACTTCCCACACGTGGGCTATGACCTGGATGGCAGGCGCATCTACAAGCCCCTTAGGACCCGAGATGAGCTGGACCAGTTTTTGGCCAAGATGGATGATCCTGACTTCTGGTGAGTTGGCCCCTAGGATTGGGGTCTGGGGGGTTTAGGGGGTCTGGATGGAAGCTCTGACTGTTCCCATCAGGCGCACTGTGCAAGACAGGATGACTGGGCGTGACCTTAGGTTGACTGATGAGCAGGTGGCTCTGGTACATCGGTTGCAGAGGGGCCAGTTTGGAGATAAGGGCTTTAACCCATATGAGGTAAGCAGCACACTGCTGCCCTTAAGGGTGTGGGAGTCCCATCAGGACCCCATCTTACACACTTGTGCCTGCCTCCCCAGCCAGCTGTGGACTTCTTCAGTGGGGATGTCATGATCCATCCAGTGACCAACCGCCCAGCTGACAAACGCAGCTTCATCCCATCCCTGGTGGAGAAGGAAAAGGTGGGAGCCACATTATCCCCAGGGTGAGGCCCTTGTGCTGCCTTTCCTGAGTCAGACTGTCTGTGCAGGTGTCTCGCATGGTGCATGCCATCAAGATGGGCTGGATCCAGCCTCGAAGGCCCCGAGACTCCACACCCAGTTTTTATGACCTTTGGGCCCAGGAGGACCCCAATGCTGTTTTGGGTCGCCACAGGATGCATGTGCCTGCACCAAAGCTGGCCCTTCCTGGCCATGCTGAATCATATAATCCTCCTCCTGAATACCTGCTCAGTGAGGAAGAGGTAGGTTTCATCTAGGCAGGGGGTTATGGCCCAGTCATACTCTATGAACACCTTTATTTATGCCATCTCTCTCTCTCTCTCTAGCGCTTGGCATGGGGGCAACAGGAGCCAGGTGAAAGGAAACTCAATTTCCTGCCACAGAAATTCCCAAGCCTACGGGCTGTGCCTGCATATGGCAGATTCATCCAAGAACGCTTCGAGCGCTGCCTTGATTTGTACTTATGCCCACGGCAGCGCAAAATGAGGGTACGTGAGGGCTGTGCAGGTGTCATAGGGAGAAGGGTAAACAGGGTGTTGAAAAGTGACTGAGTCCTCTCCTGCTTAAGGTGAATGTGGATCCTGAAGACCTCATCCCCAAACTGCCTCGGCCAAGAGACCTACAGCCTTTCCCCACATGCCAAGCCCTGGTGAGCAGGGGTTGGGAGCAAGCCTGGAAGCCCTGGTGGCTATCTGCTCATCATTCCTCCTCTGCAGGTCTACAGGGGCCACAGTGATCTTGTCCGTTGCCTTAGTGTCTCCCCTGGGGGCCAGTGGCTGGCTTCAGGTGAGCCTGAGGGGAGGCAGCCCTTAACTGGGGTCTGGGTGGGCAAGGCTAGGTGCTGAGGGTCTTCTATACTGCATCCAGGCTCAGATGACGGCTCTCTGCGACTCTGGGAGGTGGCCACTGCCCGGTGCATGAAGACAATACCTGTGGGGGGTGTGGTGAGAAGTGTTGCCTGGAACCCCAACCCTGCCATCTGTTTGGTAGCTGCAGCCCTGTGAGTGCAGAGCCTAGGGATCAGGGTGGTAGTGGAGGATATGAGTACTGAATGGCCATGTGTGACCTTGCTCTGTAGGGATGATACAGTGCTGCTGTTGAATCCAGCCCTTGGGGACAGGCTGCTGGTGGGCAGCACAGACCAGCTGTTAGGTGCCTTCACCCCACCTGAGGAGCCTGCCTTGCAGCCTGCCCAGTGGCTGGAAGCATCAGAGGAAGAGCAACAGAGGAGCCTGCGGCTGCGCATCTGTCACAGCAAGGTATGTGGGAGAGGAAGGAGGGAGGTGCAATCTGGTTCCACCAAGCAGCCAACACTGTTCTCCCATAGCCAGTGACACAGGTGACCTGGCACAGGCATGGGGACTACTTGGCAGTGGTGTTGGCTACTCCAGGCCACACCCAGGTGCTGATCCACCAGCTGAGCCGGCGTCGAAGCCAGAGTCCTTTCCGCCGTAGCCATGGGCAGGTACAGTGTGTGGCTTTCCATCCCACCCGGCCCTTCCTGCTGGTGGCCTCCCAGCGGAATGTACGTGTCTACCACCTGCTGCGCCAGGAGCTTACCAAGAAACTGATGCCCAACTGCAAGTGGGTGTCCAGCATGGCTGTGCATCCTGGAGGTGAGCATGGGGAAGCATACACCTTTTGGGCAAGGGTGAGAGTGGCTATCCTATAGGTCTGGTTGAGGACTTATTTCTGCTCTGGCCCTAGGTGACAACGTTATCTGTGGTAGCTATGACAGCAAGCTGGTATGGTTCGACCTGGACCTTTCTACCAAGCCATACAAAGTGCTGAGGTGAGGGTGAGGGTAGTGGGCCCCTAGGTACTCTCCCGTCTCGACACCCCCCCTCCCTAAAAGTAGTCTTCCCGCAGGCATCATAAGAAGGCCCTTCGGGCTGTAGCCTTCCACCCCCGGTACCCACTCTTCGCATCTAGCTCAGATGATGGCACCATCATTGTCTGCCATGGCATGGTGTACAAGTAAGTATTGACCCCCTCCCCCCCCAACTCTGCCTGTGGGGACCAGGTGTGACTGTGCCCTGATCCCATCTCCCTCACAGTGACCTGCTTCAGAATCCTCTGCTGGTGCCAGTCAAAGTGCTGAAGGGACACACACTGACCCGAGATTTGGGTGTCCTGGATGTGACCTTCCACCCTACACAGCCGTGGATCTTCTCATCAGGGGCTGATGGTACCATCCGTCTCTTTACCTAGTCTGCTGTGGGGTGGGTGGAATGTGTATGCCTGGATCTTCAATAGAGGCCTTGCTTTCTGTTGCCCTCCTTGTGAATCAGTTTTCTACTGAACTGCCAGAATCTGGAGGGGCTGCATCATTGCACCCTGGCACCCACTTGGGAGCAAATGGCTTTATTGGGAAATAGGCACACTGACTTGTCCCTGCCCCATCTGACATCCAGCACCTTCCAGAGGTGGAGGTTGGATCCTGGGAGGCACCTGTGCCCCCCATATCCTCACCCCCAGCTGCCAGCAGAGGGTTCTTCAGGGCTGGGTCTTGCTTGTAGGGCCCTAGTTGGCCTTAGGCGAACTTCACCAGGCGGCCCAGTGTCTCTGCAGCCTTCTCCCGCACCCTTGGCGCTGGATCCCGCAGCAGGAGCTGCAGTGCTGGGGATAGAGGGAGGGGTGGGTTGTGCATACACACTGTGCGGGGCCGCCCACTACCTCCTGACAGACAAGCCTCTGTTGGGAGGGCTCAGCAGCCAACGGAAAGATAGTTTTTCCTTTTTTAGTGTTTTTAAAGCTCTTTTGGAACAGTTAAGAAGTTTCCGTGAATTACTAGAGACGATGAGGTCACCAGTGACAGGGAAAAAAAAATCCTGAAATTCAGGAAAATCACTTAATCTCCCCCAGGTGCCCACAGGGTCAGAGGGGCCCCAGTGGAGCAGAACAGGTGGGGGTGTGATCTTACCCCCAAGAAGCTGCTCCAGGTCTACCTGTGGCCGGTGCTCAGGCTCTGCATGCAGTACCAGGAACCCTGAAATGGGTGGGGTTAGACATATAGTGTGCCTAATGGGGAGAGGGGGCAGGCACAACTCACCTGTGAACATGGGGGCTGCTGCACGGACACCTTCCCAGCTGCTCTTGAAGTAGAACAGGTTGGTGCTCACCAGGCGGCCCAGCAGGTCAGGAAAGTGATGCATCTGGAGAGAAGTGGCCAGGTGATCAGGGTGGTCAGCTGGGCTGGGGCAATGGTGGACTCTCCCTACCCACCTCCTCACCAGGTGCTTGCAGGTGGAATTGAGGAACTCCCCAAAGTGCAGGCTTCGACCTTCCTGCAGGTGTTTCTGGAAGGCAGTGGCCAACTCAGCACACTCCAGATTGGTGACACACATGCACAGGGCAAACCTGCAGGCCTGCAAGACAAGGCACTGAGCTACCAGGCCACCTCTCCCTGCCCAAATGACACTGGGGACATAGCACTGTGCTGGCAGGCTACTACAGTCTTCCCACTGGCTACTCACACTAGCCACACAGGCCTGAGGGTCCTGCAGGTGTAGCAGGAGGGGCACTAGCCCACCTACAACCTGTTCCAGGAAGATGTCCTCACAGTCCCCATGGCAGGCCTTGTTGAGGTGTCCAAAGAGGCGAATGGATGCTGTCCGGAACTCCACCTTCTCCTGCCAGGGATGTGGCTATGTCACTTCACAGAGCCTGCCCTGAGCCACAGATGGCCTGTGGAGTGGGGGTATAGGTGGGCAAAGACTGGGACAGAGATTGGCACTGACTGATGGGGGGTGGGAGAGGAGGCACACACACAACAGTGTGTACTACTAGAGAACCTATGCTCTAGAAAGGTCTGTTTGGTAGTACTGAAAATATAGCTCACGGCTGTTGGGGGGTGATGGGGTGGGGCTCTCGGGAAGCATAGAAGTGGGCCCAGGCCACAAAGTGACCCTGTCTTCAGCTTACACTGTCAAAGAAGGGCCGGATACGGATAGCCATGTGCAGCAGCAAGGAGTGCAGGTCCCACAGCTCAATCAAGTCCAGCAGTCGTGTGAGGCCTACCATGGCCTCTAGGGCCACCAGCCTGTGGTCATCGTTGTCATCCAGCCCATTGATCATAGCTGTTAGGAGCTGGGGGCCGTGAGTCCTTACCTAGGGACCCTTGCACTTAAAAGTCTGTGTGTGGCTCTCCCAAGCAGCACAGCCACCTGCATGTATCTCCCATCACCCTGTTTATGCCCGCCTCATCACAAACAGCTCAACTCCAGCCTCTTCCCACTGGAGGCCAGGGGGCACACTGCCAGGGCTCACCTTGTCAGGCGAACTGGAGGCAATGTTAGCCAGCCCACGAAGCACCAGCCGTCTCACACTGGAACTGGAATCTTTTTGTCGGGCCAGCAGATCATCCAGCAGGGACTCGAGAAGCATCAGGTCATTAACCACATTGCTGCTGAGCAGCTAGAGGAAGAGTCTTTGTGACCACCTGCTCTACTGAGTGAAGCTATGCAAGTCCCAGAGTGCTACCGCAGATAGGCATACAGAATAGGCAGCCATGGGACAGGCTGGAGACATGTTCCCTCAGGTCTGCACCCATGTATCCCACCTTGACCCATTCCTGCCCTGGCCTACTGTGGTTGTGGCTATGGGGCAAGCCTTCAGCTGGCAGTCATGAAGGCCCAGACAGCCTGGGGGTCCCTGGCTATGGCCCATTCCTGCCATACGCTAACAGTGCTGTGGGCCAGTATTGTTTGGGTGGGCTCAGCAAGGATGTTTCCAGACTTGAACTAAGCAAGCTCTAGGTCAGGCTGGGGAAGCCTGTGATTTCCTGTTGCGGGAAGGGTACTTACTTGTACCTGGTCCTATGGGCACAAAGGCATCTCCTGTCCAGTCCCAAATAGAACCTCATGCCCACATCCCCAAGTCTCACCTCAGCCAGGAAGGCTGTGGAAGTGACCCTCTGGATTTCATATACACTGCTCTGTGTACACAGAAGCGCCTTTGTCACCAAGGGGAGCCGAGGGCCTGCACACTTGGCCATAGCACTAGAGAAAAGACCCCAAGGTGTGAAAGGCTGGAACTGCCACCCCAGATGTTCACAGAACTCCACGGAGCTTATCTCCTACCCTACACAGCCCTGGACAAGCATATTGCCACCTAGGCCCTGAGGGCATCCTTTCCCCACCTAGGTATGTCCTTGTCATATTCCCCTGGAAATTGTCCAGATTTCAGATAACCCCTGAATTAGACTGAGCTGCTTACCTTGCCAGTTGGGTAACCCCCTTCTCATGCCCTGTGGAGGTCCTGAGCAACTCCCAGCCTCCCTCCAGCTCCATGAACTGTACCACGTCCTGATTGCCACCTCGGAGCAATAGGGCCTGCAGGGCATCCACTGCAGAGCTGTGGGCACATGAGGGCTCAGCTTACCAAGAGGTACTACTTTGGGGGGCTATGCTGCAGCACAGAGTTAGCTCTGCCTTGTGCCCTCCTAGGGCCAAAGGATGCCAACAAGCCAGTCAGATGTGCATCCCTCCATACACATGCTTGGGAGTTTCTGGAGCTCCTGACTGTCCTTGCCAGTGGCATTTTTCAAGAAACAGGCACAGGGAGGCATGTGAGCACCCATCAGGATTGATGAAGGGCCCAAGCCTTCTAGGCCATCCACTGGCCTAGAAGCAAGCTAGCCAAGTCAGCCACTGCTACCAGCCTCGGAGGTGGGCACAGCCACCTGGCCACACCAGCCTTTCTGGTTGCACAGGGATACATCTTGGCTCCAGGAGATCAGCAGAGGCTGCACCTGGTCTCTAAGCTCTTCCCAGATCCAGCCAGCATGCCATAAGAGCACATGCATAGCTCCCACATCCCAGGTCTAGACCCATCCACAATTCACTCTAGCCTCTCAGGTAGGTGCTGCAACTACTCTGGGAGACCCCAGATCCCTCTGGAAGGGTGGCAGCTATGTTTTTGTCCTGCTCCCACAGCACAAAGGCCTCCAAGTGAAAGACCAAGAGTATATAGCAGCCACCAAGGAGTGGGGGTAGGGGCAGGATGAGGGTGCTATCCCCTCACTAGCTCCCCAAAGCTAGCTGTATGGGAGACTACTTGGCTCTCCAGGATTTTGTAGGAAGCTCCAGGCCCAAGGCCAGCAGCAACTATGAAGCTGCAACTTCTTCAATGGCCAGCTAGAATTTAGCCCCTATCTTCTGTACGGATGAGTCCTTCCCAGTGGGGAGGTGACAGGTAAGTCTAGCACCAGCTGTCCCCAGCGCACAGATACAAAGCCTGCAGCCCCAGTGAGGAGGGATTATCTTCTCTAGGAGAAGCAGCTCTTGTTCACTGGTAACTCACATTAGACTCATGATGGCCTGTGTACATCTGCATCAATGAGGTACAGTAAGTCCCCACCTTATGAAAAAATTCCATTCCAGAACTGTTAAATTGTTTATAAACTGACAAAGCCAGAGTTTGCAACTTTAATTTGGGGATTTACTGTACTGACCCCAGGGTCACTCAAACCCTCAGCTAGACACCTTTGGGCCAATGTACAGAGCTGCAAGGTGACAACTACAATAATGGCTGGTAGGTGATGGTAGTAATCTCCAAGGGCTGAGTCTGAATGAGAGGCTACAGTTGTGCAGTGTGCTGCAGCATGCTTGAGCATGAGGGGTTGGTCACCAAGGGGCTCAGCTGAGTAGGGCTAGGGCCTTTAGTGAAAAAATCAGTGAAGAGGGTGTGGTTGGGACAGTGCCATGTGGTAAAGTTACCTAGGCTCTCAGAGGTTACACAGGACTTCTGGCAGTTTAGATACACAGGACAGTGGAACCAAGGCCCTGGGCAGACCTGGAGGACCACAGCCTGAGGGATGGGCAAGAGTTGAGGCCAGAGGGAGCTCCAATCCAGAAGCAGAGACTGGGGATTCCTCCCTGCCCTGAACTTTCCCATGAGCATCCTTAGGTGGCCTGTCAGCCTACAGCAGGATCAGCTCCTAGCGCAGCCCTTGATGAGTAGTCACAGGCTTCATCCTCTCTAGGACTGTCCCCAATTCCAGGAGAGGGTCTGGTCATTGAGTACAGGATTCTGGATGCTGACGAAGCTTCTACCTCTGGACACAGGGAGGACTGCTCTCACCAATAGCTGTGGTCATTGGGAAGATGCCGAGTGTACCCCAGCTCATTCAGACTGCTAAATGGGACCACATCAAGGCGCAAGACCAAGGAAGGATCAGAAAAGGAAGAGTGGATTCCAGCTCAAGGGCAGTTGTGCACCAGGAACTGCTCTGTAGGCAGAGAATGGCTGCTCAGGTTCTTAGCTGGCTTCAAGAGAGATCTAACAGGGAGTGCTCAGAACATGTCAATGCCTCAGATAAGGTACTCCCTTTGCCCTGAAAACTGAAGAATGTGGCATTTGCAAAAGTCTAGCTCACAGGCTGATGGCTTCTGTCTGCCAGGCTTCTGCAAGTATCCCAGCTCAGGGGCTCCTAGGGAAGCTCACAGGCAGATGGTGTGGATTCCCAACATGCTAGGCCCAGAGCTGGTCAGACCAAGCAGCTACTCTGTCCCATTCACATTTTCCACTAGGTATGGGAAGAACCAAGTGAGCCTTGGCATCAGCCTCTGCTGGAATTTATAAGCTGGTTGTGCAGCACGGTAGCTTTTGGAGGTGAAAATGGTGGTGAGATAAACTGAGATTATCCCTGACCAAGGTACACACCCAAATCCTAATGCTTGGGCAGGATAGGCCATGGCGGTGCAGAACTGTCATTCTGGCTCATGGTCCTAGCGCTCAGGTAGCAGTGTCAGGTTGCCTGGATTCAGGTCAGCTTCCTTGGCTAAAACCATGGCCCCCAGGAGGGTGGTATGGAGCCCAGGCTATCATATCCCAGAGACAAGGATCTCAAGCAGAGGACAGGAACCCACACTGCTGAGGGTCAGGGGCAGCCTGACCAGCCTCAGTCCGCCATCAGTATGCAGAGCTACCTTACTTGCTTCAGCTCTCAGGGCTCACTCAGCATAGACTACAGGACCTTAAAGCCCTCATCTAAGTGAGAAGATGAGGAGTCCTTCATGAGCCCCAGGACATCTTGGTGACTCCTACAATGGGCAGAGGACACACAAGATCATTCTGCCAGGACACTTTCCTCCCCACAACAGGCCTCTGCACCTGAAAGACTTCCCACTCAGCCCCACTTGAGAGGGAGCCTCACCCTAGCCCTGAGACCCCTGCAGCTGGCACCACTATGCAGACTTTCGTTCACCCCTACTTGCTCACGAGGCAGGAAGAGACTAGGTATGCTTGCAGATGGGCTTCCTTTGCTCCTAGCACAAAGTGTATGTGGATGCCATAATGACCACAAAACCCTGCACCAGGGGTAGGGGGGTTCCCTGGAAGTACACACACACAGATCTGGGGCTTTCATGTCTCCCTGTCTCCAACACACATACCACAGGGGCACTTGTGCTCACAAGTAAGCAGTGAGACAGGGTGGGCAAAGGTCCCCGTTACCTGCAGGGCTCAAGGCTTCTGGTATGGAGGGGTGTGCTGGTGCCCCTCCTCTCCTTGGCTTGCAGGTTCCGGGGCAGCTGGACACCTACAGTGCAGCTCACACGCAGCAAGAGAGCCACGAACAGCTGGGGGTAGAGCTCTAGCACTGTGGTTCCTGATGTCGGGGCAGACACAACCTCGTATAGTGCACAGGTAGCCTGAGGAGGAGACCCACAAGATTGATTGCAGCAGCATCTACATTCTGCACATTAGGACTCTAATGAGCCCTAGCCTCTTAGCATGCACCCCATGTGCAGTGGTGCTCTTAGGTTCCCAGATGTGGGGGAGGCACAGGGCAGGTAGAATCATGTCTAACTTGGCCCCCAGGAGCAGAAAAGACGGGACAAAGGGGCAGTGTAGCCTTAAGGTGATATCTATTCTTGGTTCTTTAGAAGAGAGGGGAGTAAATTCTTACAGCTGCTTTACTGGTTTAAATGTGGCCAGGTGGGGCATGAAATGAGAAGTGGGTTCCCTGGAGGGCCAACACCTGCTGGGTTTTATGATTCTAGGCCCTGAGCACAGGGCTCCTGAGCCTCAGTGCAGCTGCAAGGTGAGTGCATGGACCGCTCGTGGGGCACGGGCAGGAAATCAGTGGTCCCTGGACCCTTACTCACCGCCAGAGGCAGAAGTGTGGCTACTCGGTCAGGAGTGCTGCCCAGAAGGAAGGCCCGGCTCTCCTTGAATGGCACATCCCTGCTCACCTTCTCCAGGAGCAGCCCCAGGACCTGGGCAGTGAGGCTCGGTTCCATGGCTAGTGCACGCCAGAGGGCACAGGTGTGGCTGGAGCAGGTGGCAGGAAGTCACTTTGAGCGATTGCTGGCACCTGGGCTAAGGGTCTCTTCCCACCCCAGTTCACTAATGCTCTGAAGCACCAGACTCAGTTCTAACCTTATGGAAAATGGTATCCTGACTTTAGATCTGAATTTACCCTTTCCTCTGACCCCAAAGGCCTGTGAATAGCTTGCAATGAAGGACACAGTGAAACAAACAGTGGGCCTCTCTGGAGGAAGCAGCCCATGGTCAAAGAGAACCAGAGACACAAAGAAATCAGGCAGCATAAGGGAGATCATTCAGATGTCATAGGCAGCATAAAGAGGTTCCAGCCTGGGGCCAGGGAAATAGCTCAGTAGAATAAGTGCTTGCCTGGCAAGTGCAGGGGCCTGAGTTCAATCCCCGGTCCCGCAAAACAAAACAAAAACAGAAACAAAACAGGTTAACACTGTTGCTCAGATACTTGGAAAGTAGCTAAGCTTAGTGTTCAAAGAAATGTTAAGACAAATTTCAAAATGTCTAATGGGAACTAGAAACTAAAGACAAATATAACAAACTTAGAAGAGAACCAAAGGGTCCTTTTAGAAATGAGTTACGTATCCTACAAGGGTGGTATATATATGTAATCCCAGCTACTCGGAAGGGTGAGAAAGGATCACAACTGAAGTCCAGCCTAGGCAATTTAGTGAGATCTTGTCTCAAAAAAAAAAAAAAAAAAAAAAA
>PVKN010003220.1:0-38337 GCA_004027915.1 Capromys pilorides | reverse complement strand
GGTGTTTAAACCAGACGAACGTGGTGGCGCACCCCTGTAATCCCAGCATTTGGGAAGCTGAGGCAGGAGGATCGGTGTAAGTTTGAGACTAGCCTGGGCTACAAAAGTGAGCTCAAGGCCAGCCTGAACTGCATAGTGAGACCCTGTCTCAAAAAAAAAAAAAAAAGAAAAAAGAAAAAGGAGTTTAAAAAGAAAAGGCTGGAATGGAGCTCAGCGGGTTCAATCTCTAGTAGGAAAAAAACAAGGAACTGTATTTGAGGTGACCAGAGGCCCTCCTGACACATTAGGGGTGTCTGTGGACCAGCTTCCTGGAGAGGATAGCAGAGAACCAAGCTATATATGACGGCAGTGCTGCAGGGTCACGGAGGGCTCCCCATTAGAGATGACCTGTGACAGCTGAGGAGGACCGTGTCTAGCTCATAAATGACTCCTGTGGACTATCGCCTAGCAAGCTTGGTGTGAGCCTGGAGTCTCTTCTCTGTCCAATTTGGGGGAGATGGTCTTAGGGTGTGGTGATAGCGACCAGGCTTAGCAGCCCATGTGCTGATCCTGAAGTCCTGTTAATTACTCGAGAGCTGATTATAGGTTAGAGTTTTCATGCTCTGTTTGGGGATCACCGAGCCTGGAACCCAGACCCTGGTTTGGGCTGGTATCTGAGGTTTGGAGGATAGAAGGTGATTTTTTGGGTGACTGGCTAAGGAGTCAAGAGGCCTACTTTGAGCTATTCTCTGGCTTCACTGATATGGGGCCCCGAAGGCACAGGCACAGGAGACTGCAGCCTAAACCCTGACCAAGGCTGGGGCCCTAAATACAACTTAGACTTACCACATTATCAAGATGGGGATGGTGGTTCCGGCAGCAAGTGCAGAACCCTAGTTTATTATTTTATTTTTTATTTATTTTTTAATCTTTTAATCATTTATTTTATTTATTTGGTATAGGGTCTACTACACAGCTCAGACTCATAGTGATCCTCCTGTCTCGACCTCCCGAGCGCTGGGACTACAGGTGTGTACCACCATGCCTGGTTTCAGTGGCTGGGCACTGCATGTGGTACCGGGGATCAAACCTGGGTCCTTGCATTTGCCAGGTAGGGGCTTAGACCACCAAGCTGTCTCCCTGGCCCAGAGGCCTAGTCTAGAGTGAGGCAATCTGGGGCCTAGATTCCAAGTAGGTTTAGTTTGTGGGTAGCTGCGACAAACACAGGTTCCTCATTTGGTGGTTAGGTTAACATGGGCCTAGCACACACTGCCCAAATGTTGAGGCCAGGGAGACCAACTGGGAGTCCAAATTCTGTTGTCTAGTTGGGTGGTGGCCACTTTGGTGGTCCTAGCATCACTCTGGTTGACTGTCAGCAGATGCCTCCTGTGGGGGAGGAGTTGTCATTCTTGCAAGGGTTGCTGGGAAGGAAGACATTTGGAATGAGGTGCCTGGACACCTAGTTTTGGGGTTACTGGTTATGAATTCCTAATGTAGTATTTCCATTTCACTTGGAGCTCACTAAGACTCAAGACCCATTTGTTAAGGTTTGAGGTGCCTGTTGTTCCTTGTATCTAGTTTAGGTATGATGGAGTTTGGGGTGTTGTTGTCTGATGTGGGGAGCCCAAGGCTATCCTTCAGATGCCTAGTTAGGGATCACTGACAGGGAGACCCAGATCCTGGGGAGCACACATGTCTACTTAGAAGTAGCTTAATTTCAGGGTCTTGGTACCTAGTTCAAGGTACCTAGGGACTGCCCTTGGGGCTAAGATGCAGGGTTAGGGTTTGGCACTAGGGAGGCCTGAATATTTACTTCAGTTTAGGGGTGCTGAGACTGGAGGCCCAGCTGTCTCCTCTGGCAGAGACTTGGAGTCAGGGTCTGTTGGGAGGCTGTGGTGGGGAGCGGGTTGGAAGTGTGTGAGGGTCCTGATGCTTATTCAGGGAGGAAAACCACTGAATCCATCTGGGGGTCCAGAGCCTTGGTTTGGGCATTATTCTGGTTTCCTGGGGCTGCCATACCAATCTCTGTGGTTTACCAGAGCAGGAATTTTTTCAGTAAAATTCTCCATGCCTGAAGTCCAAAACTAAGGTGGGACAGGGTACCTGGAGGAGGCAGATCCTTCCCAGTCTCTTCCAGCTTTGGGTGCCTCCAGGGGTCCCCAGGCCTGTGGCTGCAGCCCTCTGGCCTCCACTTCACATGTCTTCCTGCTCTTCTCTCTGTCCGTCCCTGTCTTCTCTTCTGTGCTTTATCAGGACACGCATCAGTGACGTTAGGGCCCACACAGGAAATCCAGGATGATCTAATCTCCAGAGCCTTCCTTTAGCTGGCTTCCGAGGCACGTGCCTGTAATCCTAGCTACTTGAGTAGCCAAGGCCGGAGGATTGAGTGTTCCAGCCCATCCTGGGCAATTTAGCAAGACTGTCTCAAAATAACATGAAAACGCCTGGGGATATAGCTTAGTGCTAAGGCACCCATGGGTTTGATCCTCAGCACCACATATACACACAACCTTATAATTACATCTGCAAAGACCTTATCCTAATAAGCTCACATTAGGAGGTTCTGAGGCTTAGGAAGTGCACACATCTTTTTTTTTAACATATTTTCTTTCCCCCCTCCTGATGCCGAAGATTGAACCCAAGGCCTCACTCAGGCCAGGCAAGTGCTCTACTGCTGAGTTACATCACCAGCCCTTTTTATTTTGAGACAGGGTCTCCCTAAGTTGCCCAGGCCGGACTCAAACTTTCAATCCTCCTGCCTCAGCCTCCTAGAGTGCTGGGATCACAGGTGTGTGGCAGCCAATCCCATATTCTGCTTTCAGCGTTGAATGGAGTGATTGAACCCATTTGGTACAGATCATGGGTAATTCATTTGGGGTGCCTGATGCTTGTTAAAGTTCAATGAGGGGCCGGCGAGATGGTTCAGTGGTCTAAAGCATCTGCTTAGGAAAGCTTAGGCAACTGCAGGGACTGCGGTTCGATCCCCGGCACCACATGCTGCGCCAGCCCCACCACCAGGGTAGGCTGAGCCAGCCACAAAATAAATAAAGAAACAAACACAACAAGCAAAGAAATAAATAAATAAAATTTTTAAAAAAATAAAAACAAAGTTCAATGAGAAGATCCTAATTTAGATGTGTCAATTTTGGCGCCTAATTTTGGGATGATTAATTTATAGGTGGCTCTGGAAATTACCAGTGCTTATTTAGGGATGACTAAGCTAACGCCCATTTCACTTATGTCATGAGTGCTGTGGCCCGGAGGCCTTGTATGGAGATGAACTGGACCAAAGCCCAGAACCCTCATTTGGGCTGTGTGGGACTAGGGGAACAGCCTTTGGGTTTTGGGGGGGAGGAGGCTGAGGGGGCAGCAGGCTCTTGCTGTTAGTTCAGGCTGGATTTGAGCTCACTGCATAGGCCAAGATGACCTCTAATTGGTGTCAATCCTCCTGCCTCAGCCTCCAAGTGCTGGGATTACAGGGCCAGGCGATCAGGTATTTCTGGCTCTTGTTTGTGTTTATGTGAAGTAAAATAATCCAGCTGGAGATCTAGGTATGACCTGGGGGTTTCTGAGGGAAAGTGGGGGTTCTCCAAAATCTGTGCAGCTCCTTTAGGGGAATCTGACACTGAGGCCCAGGTTCCAGCACTTGGGATGAAGGTCCCAACCCTCCACTGATCTCCAAGGCTGGGCTCCTACCTGGAGCCCAGACGGAACTACAGGGGCGGGGGTCACAAGCCTGGGCTGCGTAGTCCCAGCGAGGACTGCGGGGTCGCGCAGAGTGAGGCGGGCGCCGCGGCGCGGGCAGGGGGCGGCTGCAGCTGGGGTTCCCGCGGGAAGTGGAGCGCGGCAGGGTAGCCGGCGGCGGGAGGGCGAGAGCCAGAGTGACAGGAGAGGAAGAAAAATGGGCCAAGAAATCAGAGTGGACGCGCGGGGGGCGCAAGTCCTGGAGCGGCGGCGGTGGCAGCGGGCGGGGGCCGCGCCCCGGCCTCGGGGGACCTTCCCGGCGCCCGCCCCGCAGCCAGGCCAGCGGTCAGACCTCGACCGACTCCAGCCCTGCCCCCGCTGCGGCCAGTGCCCCCTCCCGCGGCCGGATCCCCGATCTGCAGCCCCTGCGTGCCCGCGCCCTCCAGGGAGCGCTGTGCACCTCTACCCCGGACGGCTAGGCCCGGGCCCTGCCCCTCCACGCCCCAGGCTCCCGCCTCCCTTGCTACTTCTGCCCCTGCGTGCCCACTCCTTCCTTCTTCACCCTTCACCCCCCGGGGCTCCTCTGGGTGCCTCCACCCCCAAAGTCCCTCGCCGATGTTTGGAGCGGAAATGGGGCGCACGGCGGCGGCGGGGGAGGGGCAGGGCGGGGGCGGCGACCAATGGAGCGGGAAGCAGGACAAATGAGGCCCGGCCCGCGCGGCCGACAGGCCCCTCCATCTTCCCATTAGCGCCTAATGGCCCCCCCGCCGCCGCCTGATGAAGATTTATCGGCCTCGGAACCCCCGCCCCCGGCCCGGCCTCCTCGCGCCGGGCCCGCCCCCGCCCCCCGCCGTGGACACCTGATGAAGCCATCACCGTCACCTGCTGAGGGGCTGCGGCCTGGACCCCGACGTCTGCTCGCCCCGACTGCTCGAGACGACCAGACAGGGAAGCCAGAGGCACGGAAAGTTTTGGGGACCCTGAGAGGGAGTTCAGGGCAGGGTGCGACCCAAGAGTGAATCTGTTCTGTTCTTTTCCCAAGAGCTTGGCGTGCTGGCGGAGAGGCTGTGGTCTAGGAGGACCAGTGGGCCACCAAGGGAGGAGGGACAGAGGCAGGCCCTGAGCTCTAGAGTTTGATGCAGGAGGGGCTGGATCCTGGAGTCCAGGATCCAGGGGAGGGGGCGAGGCTGGGCGTCCTGGACTCCAGGGCACTAGGCTGGGAGCTCGCCTGGGGAGGGGGGTGCTGGGTTGGGAGGCCTCTGATTGATTTCTGTTTACCGGCTGTCCCCGCAGGCGGAAGAGCGAATCGCGCCCCATCCATCAACAGGCTCGCAGCCTCCCTAATAAAAACATTTTACTCCTAAATGATCTCGAACTAATTAACTCAAAGTGTTAATTAAAGTTTGCGCAGACAGCATTGTCATCAGGGAGGGCGGTGGATCCATCTTCCTGAGAGAGAGACAGGATTAGGGGGGCATCTGGAGAAGGGGGCTCCCCATCCCCCTCCCCCCACTCACTGAGCCTGTCCAGGGCTCTACCCCAGGGTCCTCCCAGCATCCCCTTGCTGCTGCTGTCTTTGCACCTGTTCCTACTTTTTCTGAGTTTTTCTCTTTTGCTCTTTATCAATCTGTGACTCTTCTGTCACTTCAGTCTGACTTTTATTTTTCTGAGTTTCATTCTGGCTCTTGCCACAATGCTGTCTCTCTATTGTCCCTACTTCCCATTAATGCTGCACACTTATATATCTGGGTACTTTGAGGTTGTGTGTGTAAACACGGACACGTCTGAAGTTGTCTGTGGACACATGTGTCAAAGGATATGTGTGTGTGTGAGAATTTGTGAGTGCACACATGAGTCCAGGGGTGTATGTATATACACGCATGTTGGGCTTGTACATGTATGTGTAGATGTGTGGATCCATGGGGTGTGGGTGTACACGGGTATTGAGTTTATAGGTGTGTGTTAGGGTTTGTGTTCACACGTGAATGCAGGGATGTGTGTGGATACATACATGTTGGGCACATGCGTGTGTTAGCGTTCATGTGTGCACTGAAAGGTGTGAGCCCAAAGGTGCCAGTGTGGGAATTTGTGCATCTGATCAACAGGCTTTGGGACTTCCTGGGGGGCAGTCCCAGAGACCAGGAGCACCTTGGCTCTGCAGCCTCCATCCAGCTTCGTGGCAGGGCCTACTGAGAAAGCAGCCAGGGTCAAGTTCACTCCACCCATCCCCTTCCCCTCATTGTAGCCCACAGCCAGGGGCAAGTGAGCTGGGGCCAGGACAGGCCACCAGGCCATGGGCATTGGTGGGGTGGCTGGCTGGGCGGCCCCGGTGTGAGCTCATACATCAGGGCTGACAGGCTCCGAAAGCCCCGGAATTAAAACCTAAATCGAATATTGATCACCCGCTCCGGCCGTGGCGCCCACGATGCCCCCCCAGCTGCCTCGCGCTTGCTCCCTGCTCCCCTGCTCTCAGGCGTCACTGCTGTCCTGTCTCTCTCTCTCTCTCTCTCTCTTGCCTGCTCTGCCCAAGCTTCTCTCCACCCTGGTCTTCTGGTGACTTCTCTGGCCCCAGCTGGTACACCCTTGGCCAGTAACAGAGGCAAACACTGAGGTAGAGACACACAGATTCAGGGACTTGAAGATGCGCAAACAGGCCCAGACATAGAAGTTAAATCCAAACCCACAGACAGATCCAGAGCAAGCGACACAGGTGTAAACCCAGACAGATGTGCAGAACACAGCCCCCCACAGATGGGCACACCGGAAGTAGCTGCGGTCACACCTTGAAAGTCACATCAACGTAGACACCTCTCATAAAAAACACGACATCCAAGAGGCACAGAGAAAATGACCCTCAGGCACAGGTGGATTGACACCCATGGACCAGAGGGGTACGCAGTGTCACACAGGCATAGAGGTAGTAACATAGAGGCATGCTCACAAAGCAAGTCACACTGACACAAAGCGAGACAGATAATATAGTCACCCATGCAGGCAGACAGACACACAGATGCACAGAGATCCTGAGTGGCAGAGAACACGCCCACATTCCCTCTCTCCCATTTCCACTCATCCTGACTTAATAATGACCACCTCCTGCTCTGCCCCAAGTACCACCCCTACTTCTGGATCCAGACCCAGAGAGACCCTCAACAGTGGGAGTCCCTTCCATGCCCCCAAAGGACTGAGGCTGACACGGGAAAATAGCAGGACACTCAAAGGACACAGGTTCCCCATCCAAGGGCAGCATGGTCAGTGCCAAGGTCATGCTGCCCAGGCTGGTGAGGAAGCTGGGGTCCCTATCTCAGGCCACCTGTGGGATCAAGGCCAGACAGTGGGAAGGGCGTATCTGGGCCACGAGGGCTGGGGCCCCAAAAAGTGGGCAGGGGTATTGCCCCAGCCCCTACCCCCACCCTAAGGCTTCCCGGCTGGGGTGGGCAGCAGCAGAGGCGGGTGGTGGCGGCTGCCGGGGAGAAGATGAATCTTTCATGAGTGATTTGCGGCCGCCTCTTCTCGTCCCGTGTTGTTTAATGTTTCAATTTGGGCGAAAGCAAAACATTCAATCAGGCGGATTAAGTGCGTAATGCGTCTCATCGCTCAAGCTGTCTCCTCCGCCGGGCAGCCCACCGGATGGGGGGGGCAGTTTGGAAGAGGGTGGCAGGCAGACACCCCAGCCAGGGGAGCCCCATTCCTGGCCCTCCTCCTAGGCTTTGCCGCAGCAGCCCATCAGCCTGCAACCCCTGACAGGTCACGTTCTCCCCTAGTCTTGGTCTAGTCTCAGCTCCACATACCATTCTACAGCATCTCCAGTGTCCACCTGGCTTTGAGGGCCCAGACTTCTCTGTGTTCCTCTGTCCACCTGCCTGCCTATCTCTCTGTGTCCACCTGTCCCCCATCTCCTTCCTGTCGTCCTGGGTGTGTCTGCCTGTTTCTTCTTCTCTGCCCTCTTCTTTTTCTTTTTTTTTTTTTTTTTGAGACAGGGTCTTGCTATGCAGTTCAGGCTGGGCTTGAGCTCACTTTTGTAGCCTAGGCTGGTCCCGAGCTTGCACTTATCCTCCTGCCTCAGCCTCCCAAGTGCTGGGTTCTTCTCTGTCCTCTTGTCACAAATGTCTGCCCTTCTCTCTGTGTCCTCCTGCACCTCTGTGTCTCTCTGTCTGCCTGGCGTCTCGCTGCCTGTCCCGTGTTTTCTTTCTTCTTGTCCAGACCTATCCCCAAGCCCTCTGTCACCCTAACTGTCCTGTTCACATGACCTCCGTCTCTAGGACACAGCTCTTACTAGCCCCATCCTGTCTGCCTGCCGGCAGCTCGCTGTATCTCTTTCACTGCCACCTCTAGGGTGTCCCCTAATCTTCTCCTGTCCCTCTCTATTTCCGTCCTGTTTCATGACCCTTCTTTGTCTCTCTGCTTTTTCAACCGGGCTCTCACTCATCTGTCTGCCTGACCCTGACCTTCTGTCTGTTTCCCTCTTTTCTGCCCATACCTGGTCCCAATGTCTACTTTGTCTGGATCTATGTCCCTCCATCCCTCTGGGGTTCTTTACCACTCAATTCCTTATTCTTGGATGGTATAATTCCATGTCCACTAGGGGGCAGCAAGTACAGGCTTTTATGCTCGGAAGGCCAGGCCTGGCTCAGGGGTTTCCTGCCCTGGCACTGCCTGTATGCCCACTGTGCCATTTAGTCGTGTTCAAGCCCCAGCCCTCCTCTCTCAGACCCAGGCGTCCAGGCCCAGCCTCCACCCTCAGACCCAGAAGTCCTCTCTACCACCTTCCTTCCTCATCTCTTCTCCAGGGTAGCCTGTGACCTGCTCAGGAATAAATGGAGATTTCAGTTGGGGGACTGACAGCCACTAACCAGAAATGTTGTCACCACTGCCTGCTACTGAGTCCCTTGGGGTTGCCAGGCCAGGGACTCACAGCTGCACAGGCACAGGAATGGGGACACACAGATGGATTCCCAGAAACACACCAGTAATGGGATTAGTGAGCAGGCAAGGACGAGCAGAGACATCAGAATTCAGGGAACACGTGTGCACAGACTACAACCTGCCCTCAACTACAACCTCGGGCAGACCCCCTTGGCTTACAGAGAAACCTGTACACACACACACACACACACACACACACACACACACACACACACTGGGCTTCAGCCTATCACAGTGCCTCCAGGGGCAGCGCTGGTAGGTGGGCAGGGCCCGAGGATCCCGCTCTGCTTCAGCCCTCTAAGGACCCTAGGCCTCGCCCTTCGCCCTTCCAGACAGCACTGCTCTTGGCCTCTGGCATTTGGGCCCCGGGGCTCCCTACCCCTCTCTTCCCTTTTTCTCCCCTCTGGGAGGTGCTCTCCTCCCTCAGCACCTCCCTCCAGCTCTAAGTTTCTCCTCCTCCCGCTTGTGTTTCCCCTGCCTCTTCCTCCAGGGCTCTCTTCCTCTGAATTTTGCCTCTGAACATTCTTGGCACCTCTGTGGCAAGTCACCAACATCTGGGTTTCTCTCTTCGAGACACTCTCAGTTTGTCTCTGTGGCATGCATCCTTACAGTCTGTTTTATCTTGTCTCTGAATGTCTCGGGGTCTCTGAATGTCTCTCGGTCTCTGTCTCCGTGTAACTCCTGGCTTTGCTGCCTCCAAGTTTCCCTCTCGCTGTCTCCCTCTCCCTTCCTCCTTCCCTGCGCCCCTATCTCGGGCCTCTCCCTTCTGTGCCTCTCGGTCTGGTCTCTGTCTCTCTGTCCATCCATCTCTCTCCCCCAGCCCCTCCCTCCCTCCCCCTCTCTCCCTCTCTGTCTCACTCTTCGCCTCTCTCTTTTCTCTCTCAAGTGTTTTCAATTTTATTCTGAGTGGAATTAACTACCCCTGATGTCAAATTGCCGCCGAAATCGATAATAATATCTTTACAAAAGAGGATATTCTTCTCTCGGAGAACGGCCTCTGAAAAATGGAAAATTTAGTCGAAATTGATTCATTACTTGACACTTTATAGAACGGCTGCGTATTGATCGCACCTGTCATGTCCCATCTCCCCTAATCGAAGCTGAAGGCCGGCTCCGATGCCTGCTATTTTTCATAATTCCACCGCAGCCGACAGCTCCACAAACACCGCCGCTCGCTCAGCCTCCGCCTCCCCGCGCTGGCCGCCACCGCGCGCCCTCGGCCTGGCCCCCGGCCTCCCGGGCCACGCCGCTGAGGCTGTCCCTCTGTCCACCTGTCCACCGGCTCCCGGAGTACCCGCTGTCGGTCCTCCTTCACCCGAGGCCGCTCTCCCCTGCCATCTGTCCGTCCTCCCGTCCTCAACCCCCAGCCTAGGTCCGTCTGTCCATTCCCTAAGATCCCTTCTCGGACCGTCCACCGATCTTCCCAGCACCCTTGCCCAACGCCCAAGCTGTCCCCTCGCCCTTGCCTCGATTACAGACACACACACACACACACACACACACACACACACACACACACACACACACACACACACACACCCTCGGGCCTCTCTCTGCTCCTTGGCTGTCTGTCTGTCTTCCCTGAGCTTCTCCCCCTGCCTTCCTCTTTCCCCACCTTCTAGGCCGCCCCTCTGGGGTCAGGGTGGAGTGTGGAGGATGGGCCTCTTCTGCCCCTCCCCCAACAGACTCCACGCCCCCACCCCCAGTTCCCTCCCCTCTCCCCAGGACCCAACATTCCCATTGGCCCCTGTGCCCCTAAGGAGTCCCAGGCTCCCTCAACATCCTCCGTGCCTCCACGGTTCCCCAGGGGCCAGGCTTTGCTCTCCGTGGGGATCCCCAAGAAGAGACTTGTCCTGCCCGCAGGGAGCCTGAGCCCTGCAGATACACAGCCGTGTAGTCAGCCTGCTCCAAAGACACAGTACCACAGTACCGCGGGGTCTGCAGACTAGGGGGGACTCCAGTCTGGGTCAAAGCTATTCTGAGGCCACAAGCCCCAGCTAGACAGGGGCAGGGAGGGGAGGGATGCAGCAGATGGTGTGGCTCAGTGGTTATGAACACAAACCCACCAGCAGCTCATTTCCAACACTGTATCACAGTGGGCAAGGGGCTTCTGGGCCTCAGTTTCCTCATGGATAAAATGGGTGACAGCACCAATAAGAGCAGCTACCCCACAGGCTGCCTGGAGAATTAAGCATGTTAAACTCTACATGTTTAGGAAGGAGCAGAACCTGGCAGGAGCAGGACCACCCAAGTGCTAACTGCCTCACTGCCCCACTCCCATTCAATGCCCGAGCCACCCCCTTGCACTTCTGTGGGTGACAGTGGGGCAGATTGTTAGGGAGCTGGGCCCTTGGGGTTGGGGTCAGCTCCCCTCACCCTGATTTCACCATCTTCTTAGCACTGTTAGCTTCTCCGAAAGCGAATGTTCGAAAGCGTTCCTCAGGGAGGAGCAGCCCTCAAGAGAGTCCTCTCACTCCTAGGCGTGGGGTCTGATGGCTTTCACAGATCAGAGATGCTCTCTTGCCTTTGCGGGTAATAAATTCAGTCCATTGGGTGCTGCAGGCTGTTGAGGAGGCTCTCCCCTCTCTCCCTCTCCTCTCTCTCTTTTCCCTCTCCCTCTGTCCTCCCTCCCTTTCTCCTCCCTCCTAGGGGGCATTAAACACCCTGAGGGTGTCCTTTCTCTGCGGGGTATTAACTACAGTTTTCTGCTCCTGCAGCCTCCCTGGGGATGTTAACTACAGCTTAATGATCCCCCTCCTGTGAGGCGCTTCCTTCAGTCAAGTAGGTGTTGGTGACAATGCTAAGGAGCCGAGCACAGAGACTCGCCTCGGGCAATGGACACCCTGGCCCAGGAATGCAGCGTCTGCGCTGTGTCACTTACCTGAGCACCTACTATGTGCCTTATACAGGCCTGCATATTCTGACCACTGCCTTTTCAGGAATCTTTAAGACCCCCAAGGGCTCAGAGAGGCTGTGTAAACAGTCCCAAAATTCACAGCGCAGTAAGTGTTACAGAAATGAAGAAGGTGCCTCTGGGGGGTAGGGACAGAAGGTGCTCTGACCATCATGTTGGGGTGTTGGTTCCACCTGTAGGGACCGGATGTGCAGTGTGGTGAGTCTGGGCCCACAACAGCATCAGAGCTGTCCTTGGGGTTGATCTCATCTCGCATCTCTCTCAACAGGGCCATCACAAGCCACTTGAAGGGGTTCCAAGCAGTCAACGGTGTGTTTCCCTTGGTGTGGCAGAGTTAGGTAGAGCAATGAAGGAGTCTTCTTGACTGAAGTTGCCTGCTGTTTTAGGGTGTCGCTAACATGTGAAGGACATTCTGCTTCTGTAAAGGCGTGTGTATGGCTGGTGTAATGAACTACATCTTCTCTGAGAGTGTTCCGTCTGATGGAAGAGTGTTGTTGCCTACAGTCAGGTGTCTTCCCTTCACGGGTGTCCTCCAGAGTGCAATCTGTGGTCATCAAATGCAGTGTAGTGGTGTCCTTCATTCCTTGATGGTGGGTTCCAGCTTCTTGAAGCCAATTGCAAGGTGTAGCACACAGCCCAAGGAGTGGCAGGCACCCTGAGGGGTCTTTGTTGTGTTGCTCCCCTGAGGTGTCCTGTACAGATGAGGAGCCCTAGGCAGAGCTCTCCAGAACCTTTTCTAAGCTCTCAGAACCATGGCCTGGCAAAGTGTTCTCTCTCATCACCCACCCAAAGGGACAGGTCTGAGAGGCCACCTCCTGGGTAAGTTGTCTTGAAGGAGGCCATGGACTGCCCCAGTACTGGAGCAGACTACCCAGCATTGTGGCTGCCCAAGAGCGTTTTAGGTGTAGCTTAAAGAAATACACAGACACCTGGTTCAGGGTTTCCTGTGGCTCCTTCAGTGTTCTCCACAGTCTAACAAGAAAGGGTATAGGTAACTGAGCACATTCTGTTTTCCTAGCAGAAGTTTTAGTATTTTTATGATTATTTTCCAGCAGCCATGCACACAGCAGATGTTTATTTGTGCCTGGCATCGCACCAGTGTTCTACACATGGCCTGTCATTGTACCCTTCCAGTCACCCTAGGCTGTACCTGTCATTGTTGCCCATTTCACAGATAAGGAAACTGAGGCTTTGGGGTGTTTAGGGACTCCATAGGGTGCAGCAGCTCTTTCCTGTAGGCTCTGCAGGACTGAAGCTCTGTCCAGCTCTTCAGCATCTTGTGTCAACACCTGGAAGCCACTGCGGTTAGTGAGCTCCACAAAGCTGCCTGGGCCACTCTATATGGCCTCATCGCTTGGGCGTGGCTGCCTTACCTGAGATGGACTCTGCACCACACACACACACACACACACACACACATACACACACACACACTGACACCAGCAAGTGCCTCCATGCCTCCAAGGGCTTTCTCTGTCCTGGAGAAAGCTGCCTTAAGGCTTGGGGGTCATCCTAGGCCTGGGAATTCAGAAGCTATGTAAGAGAGTGAGGCAGAAAGGGGAGAGGAAGGCAGTGTAAAGGGCGAGGGAGGGAGGAGGCCGGCGGGTCAGGGGTGAGGTCGAGCTGAGCGGGAGCTCCCTAGGGGCCCCCGCTGCTGCCTGCCTGGAGGCCGGGTCTTAGGCCTCTGCTACTCGTCCAGCGGCCCATCCGCTAGGCCCGGCCCTTCCCACCCCATGCTGGTGTGTGTAGCATGTGTGCCTGGGAGCAGTGGACATGTACAGGAGAAAGGCAGTGTGCCTGTCCCCAGCTCTGCAATTGTCCGTGTGTTGGTGGGGGGTTTGTGGGCCTAGGCTGTTGTGTCAGAGGATAGGGTGCATGTTACTGCGGAGCTGTGTGTCTTTATATCCAGATGGTGGTGGAGTGGCTCAGGAAGTAGCTTTGGTCGGGGTAGGTAGGTATGTGTGTGCCGGCTGTGTATCCATCTCTGTGTATGTTTTTTCCTGTGTACAACCAGGTGTACAGGCTGTGTGTTCACTATGTCTGTGTGGGCAAAGGCTGGACTGCATAGCTGTGTCTGTCCCATACGCACGTGCTCCCCGGCTGTGTCCTGTATGTGCATTTGTACCGTCTGTGCTACTGCATCCCTGTGGCCCTCTGTCCGCGGGTCAGCGATCCTGACTGTGTGTTTCTGAGGGTCCTGTTCGGGCCCGAGTCCAGCTTTGCGTATCCAGCAAGGTCTTGGCCTCATTGCTAGTTCGCCGGAGCCTGTCCGTTTGTCCGCGGGTTGCCCTGGGCAGGGGCGAGGCGGAGAGCGAAGGGGAGCGGAGGGGGGGGGTCTCTTCGCCCCCACCCTACTAGCTCAGTCCCGGGATCGAACCTTATTTAGAGTCGCGATTCGACATCTGTTTTCAAATTTGATCAGCTCTGAACTTTATTTTCCGAGTTTGAGGAAAATTATATTCCATCGATCGCGCTCCCGCCCCCTCCCCCGCACCGCCCGCCGCCGCCGCCTCCATATATCTGCGCGCAGAGCGGGGCCGGCGGCCGCGAGGGCGGGAGGAGCGCGGCGCGCCGCGGAGCAGCGAGGGAGGAGGACGAGGAGGAGGCGACCGAAGAGGACGAGGTGGAGGAGGAGGACGAAGAGGAGGACGAGGAGGCGCGCAGGCCGCCCGCGCTCCGCCGCCCTCAGGCCCGAGCCCGGTTCCAAGCTTTCCGCCTCTCCGTCTCTTTGCGCTTCTCTGTCTCCGCACCTCCCCGTCTCTGTCCCCTGTCTCTGGGTCTCTCTCTGTCGCGCTCTCTCGGTGACTCCCTGTCCTGGTCCTGTCCTCGTCCTCTCCGTCTCCTTGTCCCCCGGGCTCTGGGCATCTCCCCCGCCCAGCCCGGTGCCCCCTCTCCAGGACGCCGCGGGGCCATGGCTGCGGGATCCGAACTTTAAACACTTCTCCCCGGACCGGGGCGGATGCGCAAAGCCGGGAAAGTGAGTGAGCGCCGCTGGCCGGGCAGGGGCGGGGATGGGGGGCGGGGATTCCTGCCCGAGGCGGGGGCCGGGAGGGAGGTGGTCCCAAGAGGTCGTGGAGCCGGAGCCGAGCTCCAGAGCTCCGCAGCTTGGCGGGGCGGGGTTGGGGCGGGGCGGGGCGGGGCGGGCTCAGGGGGTCGCCCGCGAGGTGCCGCCCAGCCTAACTCTGGGAAGGTGCGGCCTCGCGCAGTGTAGGCGGGGAGCGCGCGGGACTCACGGCCTCCGACCGGGGGCGGCAGGGAGGGGCTGTGAGGAGTGTGTAAGCGAGCGACTGACCCGGGTGAGGTCGGGAGGAAAAGGGCTCTGAGTTTTTGGAAATAGGGACTTGGGGGCCCACCTGAGGGTGGGTCTGGATATTTGGAACTGAGGAGCCTGGATATTTGGGTCTAGAGTGGGTTTTAGAGTGAGGGTTAAAGGCTTGAATATTTAGGACCTGGGGGCTCTGAGACCAGAGACTCGATATTGGGGACCAGAGACCTGGGTAGGTGTTTAGAGTTGGGAGCTGACTCCTTGAGGCAGAAGGAAGGGCTAGGGGTCAGCAAGAGGGTATGGGCTTAAGGAGGTCTGGTTTGGGGCTGAAGGTCAATACCTAGTACCTGAAAATTTGAATCTGGCTATTTGGGGTCTGACATTTGGTTCGAAGGGTCACAAGGTTAGTGGGAAGGACATTTAAGCAATCTTGGAGTCTGCATACTTTGGGACAGGGAGTGCAAGGGCCTGATCTTTGGGGGTTTGGAGGCTGCATTTCCCTGGGACGTGATTTCCCAACATCCCACTGTAGTCTCAGGGCCGTCCGGGCCGCCCCTGCCTCCTCTTCCGCCCAGGAGTCTCTCTTTACCCCCTTTCTCTCTGCCTCTGCTTCTCCCAGCACCTCTGTGTCCACCTCTAACTCTGTCTTTTTCAGCGTGTTTATCTCTTGGGCTCAGCTCTTAGACGACCCCTCCTCTTTCATTACACTCTCTGTGCCCACTTCTTCTCAGATCTCTCGGTCTCTGCCTCTCTCTGTCTCTTCATCTCTGTCTTTCCCAACATCTCTGTCTCTGTCTCCCCCTCGCTGGTTTCCGCTCAGATTAAGCCGGGGACCTAATTCCAGGCCCAGGATCGAATTTTCTGGCAACAAAGGGAAATAGCGAATCGATCGGTCGCTCCGGAGATTAAGAGACAAGCGGCGCGCGGATCTATCACGGCTAAACGGCCCCCACCGCCGCTCCCCCCGCCTGGCCGGCCCGCCGAGGCCCAGACGCGCTCCGCATCGTCAAGCAGCCTCAGGAGCCCGGGCTGCCCAGCAGGCTGGGCCTCGCCTAGCCCAGAGCTAACTGCATGCCCTTCCCAGGGCCCAAGCCACTGGAGGGACCAGAGAGCCACAGCAGTCCCCTGGGGAGGGGGAGAGAGGGAATGGAGGGAAGCGAGAGAGCTCGAGGCAGCAAAGCCCCCAGGCAGAGTCGTGCTGCACATACCTGTAGCCTCAGGTAACACTTGTCAAACACATCTGTCACACCCTTGTGGCCTCTTGGGTTCCCAAGGTGAAACAGTCTCCTTACACCTGTCCCTGCAGGTGGTAACTCCTGTTCTCCACATCTGTTCACTTCAGCTCTGGACTTTCAGTCTCTGGAGGTTATACCCCCTTTCTCTCTTCCTCTCCCCGTCTCTGTGTAACACATCCACTTTTTCCAGAATCTGCCCTTCTGCCAGATTCCCTGCCTCGCACCTCTTCAAGCCACACGCTCCTCTTCCTGCCCCCACTTGCAGCTTCCACCGTCCCCTGTAGATGTTCATGCTTTTCATCTCTGCCTTCCAGCAGTACCACCATTCGCCGCACATGTGCATGTGCACGCACACACACAGCACCTTGCACACAGCACTCACGGATGCAGCTTCCTAACCTGCGCCCTCAGTTACAGCCCTGCTGGATGGCACCTGACACCTGCTGGTTTACACAAGCATCTCTTCTCAGCTCCTTGCCTTGCTGTGGTGCCTTCCTGCAAGCCCTGGTCCACTGAGAGTCCCACCTGTCACACGTCTGTCTGTCTGCCTCTGCTTCTGCCTCTGCCTCCTCTGCCTCTGCCTCCTCTGCCTTTGCCTCCTCTGCCTCTGCCTCCGCCTTTCTCTTACAACATACAACACTGACACTCGGCCACCTCTTGGCCACAAGCATCTGTCCCACCAGTACCACTCTTTCCCCATGCCTGTTCCTCGGGTACTATCTCTCCACCTCGCTTCTCCCACACACTACCTTCCCACACTCCTCACTTCTTGCTCTCAGGCACAAGTTCATGCCAGCACCTCCATGCACCTGCCACCCCTCACCTGCTTACCCTAGGCATCACCTCCCCTATCGCCACATGTGCTAATCTCTTCAGTAAACAGGTACTAAGAATTGTAGCTTCCCATCCACACTGCCCTTAACCTGTCTCTGTTGTACAGGTCTTCAACTGGGTCTCGGTCATCCTGTCCCTGAGGGGACACCTCCTCCAGGGAGCACCCCTATCCTGCAGGTACTCCTGTGGCTGCTGGCACTGCTTCTGCCTCTCTCCTTTCTTCCTCCAAAATAGCCAGTTCCCTCCGATCCTCATGAGCACCTGGAACCCCCTGCACATCCCCAGCCAACTCATCTCAGATCCTTTCATCTCTTGTGCAACCTGCTGCCCACATTGTAAGGGGCAAACCTTTGGGTCTCTTACACCTGTTCAGCCTGATGCATTCCAAATACACCTGTGCTTTTTCACAGCTTGGGTCTCCCATCAGCAATTCTCCTCAGGAAATACAGATTTGGGCATATGAGCACCACCTGTAGCATTCGTTGAACACGCATAGCACCCATGCCCAGCTGCCTGTACACCTGCCTACCTGCTCCCGCACTGTACGGACCTCCTTAAGGTAGAAGCCCTCAGACATCAGCATGTTTCAGAGACACCTGCACAGAATCCTGTGCCTCCTATCAGCCAGGTGGAACCCGAGGGGCCGTGCTTCTAATAATCTCCGGGCAATGTTGGCCCACATACCACACTTTGAGTGGCACCTGCTTGTCTGTGCCCCACATGTCCCACACCTGCTCTTCCCACTGATGGCCATCATGATGGCCATGGTGACTGCTGCTAATGACTAAAACTGGCCCGTGACAGGACATCCCTCATTTCCTTTCCCTTTAGGGGACCCTTTATAAGGCAGGTACTTAATCTCTGTCCCCATTCTACAGAGAAGGAAACTGAGTCCAGAGAGGTGAAGAAGTTGTTTTTGAGATCTCAGAAACTATGAGCGATTGGAGATTTGAGTCAAATGGAGGCAGCCTGGCTGCAGACAGAGGTCTGCCCTGCTGTGCAGGTTTGCTTGTCTCCCATACCTGCCCGTCTTTCCTCTGCAGACACACCTGTCCGCCTAGTCACTTTGCCAGCCCTTGTGTCACCACTGGGCTCTTCTCAGCCTCCCTGTGCTGTCAGCCTCCACTCCTGCTACCCACTGCAGGCCGCCCAGCCTCTGTTCAGACACTTGGCTCCTACCATGTTGACTCCTGGGGTGGAGGTCATGGCCTCCACATCCTCCCCCCCTCCCCCATCCGCCTCCCAGCACACACCTGCCCCTCCAGATGCCTGCTGGGCTCTGGTGCTGCCTTCCCGACACACATGTCCATCCCATCCGTCCGACCGTCCGTCTGCCCCCATCTGCTTCTCTTTCCTTGACCTGTCACCTCTGCCTGTCACCGAATCTGGTCTCTCAGTAGCTCTGTCTCTTTTGCTCCTTAATTGTTCTGTCCCCCACCTCTTTATTCCCTGTATTTTGCCATTTCTTTCTCTATATCTTGCTATATCTCCTTGCAACTCTATTTCTGTGCCACTTTCTCCTTTTCTTCTCTGTCTGTCTCTCTTACTCTGTCTCTTCTGTCCTTTGTCTGTCCCTTGCTTTCTCCTCTGACAGTAGAGATCCTAGGGAGCTTGAGATTCATATTTTCCTGCATTCAGGTCTAGGCTTCACCACTCAGCCTTGGGGGACTTCCGCCAAGTTACTCTCCATATGTGAGCCTCAGTTTCCACATCTGTGAACTGGGCATCATGGTAGCTCCTACTTCGCAGGTGATCTTAGGGGTGGTGTGCTGACTGGAGCAGAGGGCCTGGGTCATCTAGGGGCTAGACTTCTTTGTGGGAACCTTTCTGAGCCTGTCTCTTTCTTAAGACTGCCACCCAGCCTGGCCTGCAGTGGGACTGAGCACATGGCAGGGAAAATGGAGGGAGAGGTGGCAGAGGTGTCCAGGCCAGCAAGGTCTGGGCATGGGACCTGGTGTGGGGCTGGGGACAGGGATCGATCTGCCTCGGCGGCAGTGCAGGGGCCAGGATTGCATCTTGTCACAATAATTTATTGCTCTCATCCCATCTGATCGATGGCGTTGAATTAGCACCGCGCCTGATGCCCCTGGAGCCCTGAGCCTCCCCCAGCCCAGCCGGACCCTGGCCCGTGTGGGACCCCACCTGGCCCAGGCCCTGGCTCTGCCCTGCTGTTTCTGAGTTTCTTGCCCTGTTCCCTTGACTCTGCCCCTTATGTCTGCCCTCCAGGGTCTGAGGCTGGTTCTCTGTCGCTGAGCCTGGTCTGGCCCGTTCTGCCCCCTCCCCTTGGCCCTCTGTGTTCCTAAGCTCTCTAGCTCTGTAGGGAACCCCTCTTTTCCCCCTTTCTGCCCCCTACCTCCCTGTCCCTCCAGACACTGTGCCAGATCTCTGGCTCTCTGTTCCTTGGGTCTTGTCTCTTATCTCTTTGATTCCCCACCATGCTGTTTCGTTTGAACTCAACTCAAGTAGTACTTCCTGGGCACACCCCAAGGCCCGAGAGAAAGGACACACAGAGTTCCTGCCCCTGCCAGGAACTCATGTCCAGCCAGCCTGGCTTTTTGCCCCTCTACCCTCCAGGCACCACGAATGACAGGTTCCCTACTCGGCCTTCACTGTGGTGGAGGGGTAAGGACTGACAGGCCTATCCCAGGATGCAGGAAGGTCTGCCGGGCTGAGGCTGAGGATGGAGTTGTGCAGGGACTGGGGCTCTGGCGAGGCAGCCTCTGGGGATGGAGAGGGCGAGGGATGAGGACCAGGATGCTGCTGAGGCAGGAGCTGCACTTGGAGCTGAGCTGGTGGGGGTAAGGGGGACAAGACCTTCTGCAGCAGAAGTAGGGAGCAAGGCTAGAAGGGCTCAGTACCCCTCAAGGCCGGGGCCTCTCTGGGTCCTTACTTGAGGCTCCCGCGCTGGCTGCCTCGCCCTCCCTCATCCCCTCTCTTTCTTCAGCCCTAATCCCTCAATTTTCCGCATCTCTGCCCCCTCCTCGCCTTCCTCCCTGACCCGGGTCTCTGGTGCCCTCACTCCCATGACCTCCCGCTCTCTCATTTCCTTGGTCTCAGCCTCTCTCCGCTAGTTCCCACTTTCCGGGTTTCCCTAATTTGGGGCTCCCCTCTGTCTCTTCATGGCTCTATCCTCCCTCCCCAAGCCCTGCTGTTCCTGGCTTCCGTGTGTCTGTCTCCATCTGTCCCTCTGTTTTACTTGGTACTTCTGCCTTTGAGGTCTCCTACTGTCTCTCCTCTCTATTCTTCATTTCTCTCCACTACCCCTCTCTCTGTCTCTCCCTCTCTCCTCTGTGCTCCCCAGCCCCAGCTCCTCCAGCTCGGTGGGTGTCTGCAGGGAGGGGCTGCAGCAGCGCCAGGCTGTGGTTGCCGCTCCGCCTCTCTCTCCCCTCCCCCAACACTGTTTGGTAGGCGGGGTGCGTGGCACTGCGGCTCCCACCTCCCCAGGGACGCTCCCTCGCTACCCCCCACTGACACTGTTGTGCGCTGCTCTGGCCACAGCCCCAGGGACATCCATGCAGAGCCTGGGACTCCAGGAGAGAGAGAGAGACAGAGACCCAGAGACACCCATGGCCCCAGAAACCCCCAGCCAAGGGGTGAGACAGGCCCAGGCACTGTGTAGATCTCCATCCTTGCCCTCCCCGCCCTCTGCAGCCACTCAGCCCTTGGCCACCTAGCATGGTGCTGACCACCCCCAACACAGCATGAGATGCCCCTTCTGCAGGCCTGGAAGCCCCTGCACATCTTTCTCCAAGTCTGTCCTGCACAGTGCAGCCACAGCAGAGGGTCCTGGAGGTGTGTGCCTGTGTGGCTTGTGTTGTCGTGTGTGTAAGCAGGACCTGTGCTGCTGTGAACGTCCCTGAACACAGGCAGTGGGCCGAGTGTGCATGTGAGGCCGCCACATGTGTCATGCCCGTGAGCACATCTGTGCGGCGCATGTAGTACTCAGCTGTGCATGTCCAATGCCACTGTCCACAACTCTGGAGTTGTGATGTGTGTGGTGTTTTAGCATAGTGTGGCTGTGGAGGGTGTGCTGAGTGACCAGGGCAGGGTCAGCTCGTCCCTGAGGTCAAGGATGAAGAGGCAAGAAGCTCAGTTCAGGAGGAACAGGGTGTGGGGCCAAGCAAGTGGGGCCTGAGGGGATCCCTGAGCTAGGCTGCTGAGTGTAGGGGTGAGGGACACAGCCCACACCTCTGTGTGAGACACTGGCTGTGTGAGTCTGGGCGTCAGTGTGTTTGTGCTTGCTGTGTCTCAACACTGTCTGAGTCTGGGTTCAGATGTAGCTGCTGTTGTATAAGAGCGTGCGTATGTGTGTGTGTGTGTGTGTGTGTGTGTGTGTGTGGTCACTGGGGAAGTGGAATGTAATAGGCTGGATAGAGGGTATGCATGGATGACTAGCCCTGGAGGTTGATGGCTGTGTGTGTGTGTGAGTGTGAGTGTGTGTGTGTGTGTGTGTGTGTGAGATGATGTGCTGGAAGTTGTATGTTCATGTGATTGTTGGGTGGTGCATGTGTGGAACTTCATGAGCTTGTCCTTTTCCATGTGTAAGACTGCCTGTCTATGACATGTGAGCACTTATATCTGTTTGGTTCACTGGGTATGTATGCATGTGTTCTGTGGGTCTCTGTGCTATGTGTGACTGTGTTTGAAGTCCCATGTTTTGTGTGTCCTTGTGAGAATTACAGTGTGTGGCACTGGGAGAAATAGTGAGGTGTCTCTGTGTATGGCATGAGCATGTATGGGATCTATGTGTATGGTGTATGTACTATGTGTGGGGTGGATGTTGGGGTGTGTTGTCACTGTAGTGTGTGCGTTATATGTAATAGTATATGTGCGGTCTCTGTGTAGTGTGTGGTGTATGTATATTGTGTGTGGCATGTGCATAGTATGTAATTAATGTGTGTGATGTGTGGCATATATGTGGTGTGTATTCAGTGTGGTGTGGCTTGTGTGTACAGTGTGTGTGATGTGTATAGTGTGTGTCTTTGTGTGTGTGTGTGTGTGTGTGTACACGCCAGGCACATAATCACTCTGCAGAGCCACGCCTGGGCGCCTGGTTAATGTGGGCAGAGTTGTGAATGGCTGTGACATCTGGAGTTGGGGTGCAGGTTCCAGCAGGAAAGCCCCTGCCTGACCCTGTCCTACCAGGGCAGCCATGGGGACCTCCTGGTGTCCGTGATGCAGTGGTCCCTGAACCTGGCCATGTGTACACATGGACATAGCCCTACCCTGGGTGGACAGCTGTGTGTGAGACAGACACACAGCCTGCCCCATGCCCTGGGAGAGGTGGAGTGGGGGCCTGCCCTGCTGCCTGTGGGGACAGCTAGACAGCAGCTGGCAGCCAAGGCCCAGAGGTGTGAGGGGTGTGTGCCTCCTGGTGGGTGTTGTGGTGAGTCTACTGTCTGCACTGATGTGCCCTGCACGGATGAGCAGCATGAGGATATGTGTGTCCCTAGACTGTGTCTGAATATGTGGCCATGGGTGCAGTCAAGGGTGTGTGTGTGTGTGTGTGCACGCGCGCGCGCATACTCGCATGAGAGTGCAGGGGTGGTGTGGCTATAGAAGGGTCTTGGGCCACGTCTCTCTCTCCTCTTTAGACAGAGCCCTGGAGAAGATATGAAATTTAAAAAAAAAATCAATTTTCATTCCACTTGTGCAGATTGTGTTAAGGGGAGGTGGGGCTGGGGGGCTGGGTGAGGGATGAAGGGCTGGTGGTGGGGGGGTGAGGCCCCAGGCAGCTCCCGAGGCGGCCAGCGCAGCTTAGAGAAATCAAAACAACTGGTTAAACCCCAGCCCAGGGGGCCATGGTGATGGGGTGAGGAGACAGAGGCAGAGAGGCATCAGAGGCCCAGAGACAGGGAGGGCCAGGCCAGCCAGAGACACAGAGAGGGAGACGCTGCGAGATGGAGCCAGCAAGATGAGCCACGCAGACCCTCAGTGAGAGACAGACAGACTGATGGACAGAGAACTGACATTCAGAGGGGTGCTGAGGGAGACGAGGTCAGAAGGAGCCCGAGACAAGAGCACATTTCACACGCATGTATGCGCGTGAGCACGCGCACGTGCACACACACACACACACACACGCTTAACAAGTCCACAGTTGGATGGATGGATGGACGGATGGATGGATGGATGGATGGATGGACAGAGAGATGGGTAGCAGAGATGGTAGCAATACCAGCAGGTAGCATGGGGTGGGGTTACCTCCAAGTGGGCACCCCAACCAAGCCTTGACTTATGTCTGGGGTGTGCTGCTGGCTCCCTGTGGTGCTGATTATGTCTGAGACTGTGATACTTGTGTGTGTGTGATTGTGGTTGTGTGTCTATGAATGAATGGGTTTGCTGCCTGGCCATGGCTATCTGTGTTAGTGATGTGATGTGCGTGCCCCTTTGTCACCATGCGTGACCAAGTACATGTATGTTTGAGGGTCTGTGCTACTCGTTTGTGTGTCTGTGTTTTTCTGGCCTGGCTGTGTGGCTGTGTGCTTAGGGATGTCCGTGTCTCCATGACATTATCTCAGTGTGTGACCATGTGCCTATGTGCTCATAGGTCTGAGGGTTGGGATTTGTGAACCTTGGGGTTTAGTCTGTGTCCATATTAGTGTCTTTCTAAGACGTGTGATTGTGTGTCTTCGTTTCTGTGTGGGATTGAGTTGGGGAAGGTGTTTCGTGTGTGTGACTGTGAATTGCATGTTTCCATCTCCATGTGGATGACTGTGCTGATGTGTGTTTGTGTATGTGATAGTGATGGTGTTTCTTAATAAGAGCCTAACATATGTTGTGTAGTGTGTAGTAGTGTCTGACTTTGTTGATGTGTGGGTGTGTGGCATGTGCTGTGTGGCAGTGTGATTGTGTTGATGTGTGGATCTGTTGGTGTGCGGTGGCATATTACCCTGTTGGTGTGTTGTGTGTGGCATGGAGCCGTGTGCCTGTGTAGGTGTGCGGGTCTGTGTGATTGTGCTTGGCAAGAAGGAGGCTCCTTTCCCTGCCCAGCCTCGCTCGCTCACACTGCTGCCTCACGCACACACATTCGGTGCCATGGCTGCGGGCGCTGGAGATGGGGGCGAGGGGGATGGAGGAAGCAAAATAAAATTAAAAATTAAAGCTTGCCCGGAGTCCCCATCTGCACTGCGCGGCCGGCGGGGGGGTGGGGGGGCGTTGCGGCTGCTCCCCCTCAGCAACCACCAGGGCTGGGCTGTCTGTCCATCTGTCCAGCTGCCCTAACAGGCCTCTGCCTGGCCCTACTGCCCGGGGCCTCAAGCCCTGCTCCCTCCATGGGTCGATCAAGGATCAATGGGGGTGGGGGTGCCCCGGGCAGGGTGAGATCAAAGGGACCCCAAGAGAGGGACATTGGGACTGAACAGAGAACTGGAGACAGAGACTGAGAGACAGGACCCTGGGTAGGAGCAGTGGAGACGCTGAGACAGGGACAGGGAGACAGCGAGGCCCTGGGTGGAGACCGCGCAGCGTGCAGAGCCAGAGATGTGAGAGACAGAGGAGACCGAGATGTGCATACCCCGTGCAGGCGGCTGACTCTGGCTCTGGCAGGGCTGAAACAGTGACTGGGACAGTCCTGGGGCAGGTGGCAGGTGGCAGGGGAGGGGACGCACGGGGAGGGGCCGGGACCCAGAGACGGGGAGAAGTGGCGGCAGAGACTGGGAGATGGCAGAGACGCCTGTGAGAGACGGCGGGGGGAGCGTGGGAGCAGGGCCCGGAGCGCCGATCCCACGGCTCCTCGTTATAACGTGTCCGGAGGAGGCGGCGGGGAGTTGAAAGCATCGGGAAGAGAAATCAAAACCAACACGGAAATGAGAGGGGCCAATGGGGGGTGGGGGTGAGAGTAAGGAGGGGGCACCCAGAGAGGCTGTAAGGGGGGAGTGCAGAGAGGTGGGGGAGTAGGGAGAGTGCAGCGAGAGGGGGAGACCAGGAGAGAGATTGGGATGGGGTGGTGGCCAGAGAGAGGGGAGAGGGAGAGAGAGACAGAGATGGAGATATGGAGGAGAGACCGAGACAGAGACAGGGAGGTCTCTCAGAGACTGAAAGATGGACTAACTGGGCAGGTGGAGGAGGAGACGGAATAGGTGGGGGTGGGAGGCAGATAATCAGGAAGAGACTGAGAGACCTGGAGGGCCACAGGATGGAAGACATGCCCTAAGTGAAGCAGAGATAGGAGCGGGAAGGGGAGGAGGAGGGGAGACAGAGGGAGAGGAAGATAAACCCAGAGAGAAGGGGAGGTGGGCTTGGGCCAAGGGGGGCACAGGAGGGGCTGGGGGAGGTGTGCAGGCAGGGAGTTGGGGACCTGTTGGACATGTCGAAGGGGAGTGACACTATCTGGTGTCTCAGGGGTGAGGGGGCTTATGAGGGTACAGGCTGAGGGTCCTTAGGGGTTCTGAAGGTGGGTAGACTGTCTGGGGAATACTGTTCTGAGAATGCCATAGGGGGCTCTCTAGAAAGACAAGAGAGGTGGGTCTGGGGCTGGGAGGGGTTTCCCACAGCGTGGCCCACATGTGGCAAAAGGATGCCGCGTCCTGGGGTGCAGTACCGCTGTGGTGTGGAGTGGATGGTTAAGGATGGCAGGGGCCCAGGCTGAGGGGAAGGTGCTGAGAGGAGGGGTGAGGGATGGAGCGTCTTAAGGAAGAGGTATCTGGAGAGGGTGTCGGAGGGAGCAGGGCTGCAGGGGGTGGGGTCTGAGGAGAGACAGATCCAGTCAGTGACAAGTCTTCTGGGGAACAGCAAGCAGGTCTGGAGAAGGTCTGTGGGACTCAGGGGGCTGGGCCATCCTGGGGAGGGCAGGGGCTGTGTCTCCCCTCCCAGCCTGGCCTCCAGATGCCCAGCTCTGCCGGGTCCAAGGAGAGCAGGCGAATTGGCCTGGGGGTCAGCCCAGTGGGGGCAAGCTTCTGAGCAGATAAATCTGGGGCAGCTGGAGAGACACACACACACACAGAGGGAGAGAGGGAGACCCAAAGACGAAGGGCCCAGCCCCCTGAGGTCAGGAAGAGACGGGACAGAGAGGGCAGCAGCCTGCAGCGGGCGGCGCTGTGCTGTAGTGAAGGGTGGGCGGGCAGCGCGAGCCAGCGAGCGCGAGAGAGCCAGGAGTGAGCGAGGAGAAGTGCTGAGCGGTGAGGAGGGACCCGGGGGCGGTGGTCAGCGATCCAGGCGCCCGCAGGAGCCCGTGGGGAGAACAGGATGGTGACTCAGGCCAGGGACCGAGGGGGCAGGGGGCAGAGGGAGGCCTACAGGAAAGGGGCCAAAGGGGCCGGGAAGGACTGGTCACAGGGAGCAGTGGGTAGCAGGTGGACAGGGCGGGGCTGGGCGCCCGGAAGCCCTGCAGTGTCCCACTGGCTGACCCGTGTCTGTCTCTCCCACTGACCCCATCCCCGTGTGTCTGGCCTCTGCAGGGCCAGCTGCGCCATGGACTGTAGCTGCGTCTCCGACCTTCTCTTCGCCCCGCCTGCCCTGCCGGCTCTCTGGACCCCCGGTAACTGGCCCAGACCTCCCCTCCCCTGTTCCCCAGCCCTCCCTGGGGACCACACCTCCTTCTACCTTCCTTCTGTGTGTCTTCCTGTCCATCTGTGAGTCTGTTTCTCTTGGTCTCCATCAGTCCCCCGAATAAAATCCCTTCATGAAAAACTTGGTTAAAAACTTCGTAGCTACCTCTCCCTGCCACCTGCCTGCTGGGACATGGGGGTGGGCTGGATGAGGCACGGAGGTCAGAGAGGGATGAGGATGTCTGGGCATATTGGCCTTGCACACTCAACACCTGCGGCAGAGAGCAGGACCCGGGACTGCAGGAGCATTGGGTCAGGCAAGATGGACAGGTGGACAGACAGCTCCGTCCAAGCAGCCTGGGCTCCCAAGAGCCTGCTTGCTGGGAAGTGGATGCTCAGGAGTAGGGCATGAGAACAGCAGGACTGGGCTTAGATGCGCATTTGAGTCTCAGTCCCATCCCCTTGGATGGCTCTGTGTGTGTGTGTGTGTGTGTGTGTGTGTGTGTGTATGTGCGTGCACATACGCACATGCATGCACATGAAAGCAGAGACTGAGATCTCCTGGTTATTTAGGGTCCTGTTATGGAGCATGTCCTTGTGTCACACTTCAGTGGGTCTGGAAAGGGTCACACTGGGCAAGTGTCTGCGAGTCTGCTGTCTTTGTGTGAGCTTGTGTCCTGTTTGTACGTGTGCAGCTGAGGCCACCTCAATGTGTCTGGGCTGGTGTCTGTATTTTAGAGTCCTGCATTGGAGGCAGGGGTGGTGGGTCCATGTGGTCCTGTCTCAGTGGGCTGCAGAGTTTTCACCTGTTTCTTGCCATCTATGGTGTGCTAGCTGGCACCCCAGTGGACTTCCTTGGCATGTTCTGCTGGGCTGTGTGATTGGATGCGCTCCTAGCCTCTCTGTTGGGGGCTGTGTCCAGCTCCTCAGGGTGTGTGTGTGTGTGTGAAAGAGAGACAGACAGACAGACAGAGAAAGACAGAGACAGACTCAGTATCTAGCGTTGTCCATCAGTGTGTGTCGCCAGCTGACAGGGCTCCTCTTTAGCTGTGCCTCTCAGTAACTTCAGCATATTTGTGGATGTGTGTCGCAGGGCAGGTATTCTGTAGTATCTGCTTCCTTGTGGGTGGGTGGGATATATGCTGGGGGGTAGAGTGGGTCAGAGCTGCCTTTGCTTGAGCCCTGTCCTCTGAGCTGAGAAAGGCACAAAAAGGAGTCTGGGGAGGAGCAGCCTGGCATTCTAGCAGGAGCGCATCAGCACCCACTGTTATACACCAGGCAGCCTGCATGGGACTCTGCTCTTCCTTGCCTCCTCTCAACCTTAAGTAGCCAGAGAGGGCAAGGACCTCCCTGGTGGCCACAGAGCTGGAGTACAAGGAGACCCAGCTCTCCCACTCAGCGGTGCTCCTGTCCTGTTGTGGCCTCCCCAGCTGCCAGAAAGGGACCACTACACTCTGCTGATGCCTGGGTCTAGGGGTGCTGAGGCGGGGGGGGGGGGATGAGGGATATGGCTCAGAAGATAGATCTAGGCCTGGGCCTTAGGGATGGGAAGTGCAAGACCGCCCCACCTGCACCCACCTTCTGGGTGTACACGGACCATGGAGCCCAGGACCCTCTCCCTGTGTAGGGATGAGCATGGGTTTGGGAGGATGCATGCGTCTGTCAGGCTACGTAAGTGAAGACCTGGATGACTGGATGCTACATCCACTGTCTCCATCACACTGGGTGTTATTTGGGTCTCTCTGGTCCTGTGTGTGTCACTGGTCACACAGTTGTATTGCTAGTGGGGCCCAGAAGAAATATGTAATTATGCATGCTGTGATGGGTGTGCGGTGTTGGCTTGCTGAGGTGACTGATGTTGTATCTTGGGCAGCCTGTGCCTGGCATGCCTACCTTGGTGACCCCATGGGGCACTGTGGCATGCCTGTGTCCCATGGTATGGCTGGGTGTCTGGTGAGTGAGGGGCTGTTTGTGTGACGTGTTGTCTGCCACAGGCATCTGTGAGTGCATGAGCACGTGTGCTTGCACACACACAAGGACACACAACTCTATTCCGGACAGCTCAGATAGACTGAGCGTGGATATGAAGGGGACCCAGGGACATTAGAGGTACACACACAGGTAGGTGCACACATGTCTACACACGGGCTCAGCCTGGGTGGGGCCTGTGCAGGACCTGGCACGTGTGGAGGTGGAGCAGGAGACAAGGGCTTGGGAAGGGGGATTATGATGTGTTTCGGGTGCCAGACACCCCAAAAGTTGCCCATCTAGGGGCAGCAGTGCAAAAAGCTCGTCTGGAGAGGAGCTGCCCTTGCTGCCAGTGCCTCCCCAGGGTCACTGGTACAGGAAACTGGCCCTTCCTGGCTGCGGCCCCTTGACATTGAGCCTGAGGGTTGTGCCCACGTAGGTGAGGGTCAGGCAGGAAGCAGTAACGCAAGGTCCTCTGTTTGGACAATGTGAGGACGAGATACCAGCAGGGCTTATCTGCAGATGGTAACCAGGTCCCTAAAGATGCCGTAGGCCTGCAGCTGCTCTTCTGAACTCTGAAGCCGGGCGCGGGGGTGGGGGGTGGCTGAATGCACACCTTTGCTGAGCCCGGGATGCAGCCCACAGCTCCTGACTTGGCACCCTGACCCTGGCCACTCTATCCCCTGTCCCCAGGGTTTGCCTTCCCGGATTGGGCCTACAAGCCGGAGTCGTCCCCTGGCTCGAGGCAGATCCAGCTGTGGCACTTCATCCTGGAGCTACTGCAGAAAGAGGAGTACCAGGGCGTCATTGCCTGGCAGGGAGACTACGGGGAGTTCGTCATCAAGGACCCTGACGAGGTGGCCCGGCTCTGGGGCATCCGCAAGTGCAAGCCCCACATGAATTATGACAAGCTGAGCCGGGCCCTGCGGTGAGGAGGGGGCTGCAAGCCCGAATTCCCACCTTGCCCTCTGCCCCTTCACTGTCCCTTTGGTCCCCTATCCAGCTGAGAGCTTCCCTTCCACATCCTGGGGCCAGTTGTGCTGGACCCCAAAGCGCAGGGCTCTGTACTGTAGCTACCATAATTGCTTGTGAGTGGGAGAGAAAAAGGAAGTACCTGAGCCCTGGGCTTTGGAGCCAGCCGCACAGCGTAGGATTTCGACTCCTGCCTTATCCCTCCCTTGCCCCATGACACTTGGTTAAGAGACTTAGGAGTCTGTTTTTCTAAACTAGCACAGGGAATGTGCTACCTAGAGTCCCTTGGGCTCTCCCTGCCTCTCCCCGAACCTCGCAACCTCTCTTCCCACAGTTACTACTATAACAAGCGCATTCTGCACAAGACCAAAGGGAAGAGGTTCACCTACAAATTCAACTTCAGCAAAGTCGTGCTTGTCAATTACCCACTGCTGGATGTGGCGGCCGCAGCCACTGGCTCCCCACTCTTGCTGACCCCGGGTCCCTTTGGGGGTGCCGCTGGGCCAGATGCTCCTCCCCTCACCCCTGAGGTGAGTTTGGATTCTTGGGTTCCAGAACTGGACGTGGGGTATCTCATCTCCCCTGCTGTGGAATGCCCAGGAGGGGGCAGTGTGAGCAGCACGACCTCCCCTACCTCTTCTAGACCCTGCAGACCCTGTTCTCCACCCCGCGCCTTGGAGAGCCAGGGACTCGGACGCCCCTGTTTACTCCTGAGACAGACAAACTGCGCTTGGACAGCCCCTTCCCGTTCCTGGGCTCTGGTAAGGGCCTGACGGTTTCAAGGCTAACGGGGGCTACCTGCATGTGTTTGAGGATTTTAAGGGATGAGAACCAGAAGATTGGGAGGGAGACTGTAAGGGAGCGTGGGGCCAGGTTCTGTGTGTGTGTGTCCTGTGGGTGTGGGGCAGGAAGGAAGGTAACAGTGGACAGCTGTGGGGGAGAAGGGCTGTAGGGGCAGGGAGAAGGAGCTGCGGGCGGGCAGCAGGGGCAGTGGTGAAACATCCCTGGGAGAGACAACAGGGAGCGTGGAGTGGAGCGCTGCAGGAGGCAGCACCTTTAGCTGACCAAGCCCCACAGGCAGGCCCCCCAGTAGAGGGCCTCAGCCTAACCCAGTCGTGTCCCCAACTCCCAGGTGCCAGCGGCTATTCCAAACCCCCTGGCCTGCTGAGTCCTTACAGCCGCGCCTTCCCCGAGTGCCCCTGGAACTTCAACCCATACTTCACGGGCCCCTTCCCCAAGCTGCCGCCGTCTCTCTATCCTCCCCACTTCTACCCTAACCCTCTGGCCAATTCTCTGGGCCACCTGCCCTCTGCAGGGGCTGGGGGAGGTCCCACAGCTGCACCTTTGCTGGCTGCAACCGGGGAAAGCCTGAGCCCCGAGCGCCCCTCAGGTCTGGCAGCAGCTCCTCGCCTGGCACTGCCAGGGGCCGGGGGTCCAGAGCCCGCACTGGGCGGGAAGGACGACAGCGACTCAGAACTTGAGATTACTGACGTCAGCGCCTGCAGCTCTGACAGCGAGGGTGATGAGGGCCTCCCTGTACCCGCCAAGGCCAAGGCGAGCAAAGGGGGTACTGGCAGCTGAGCCAATGTGGAGTGATGGATTCTACCGAGGCGGGGACCAGGAGGGCCATCTTCAGAGCCTCACCCACCCAGTCTGCCCTCTGTGACAGCCCAAGGCCCAGGCCCAGCCTATGACAGCCGTCCAGGGCCTTGTGTCCTCCTTTCCCAGTCTGACTGGGGGTCTCACCTCTAGCTCTACGGAGTAGGAATCTGATGGCCTCCAGCTTCGTTTGAGGGGTCCCTGCCAGGCCCCACTCCTGAAGTGCAATACGGCGCTTAGCCTCCCTGCCTGCCCATGTCCCTGTGACCTACGTGTTTGTGTGGCCGAGTCTCTGACCCCTGTGACGGCCTCATTCTGGTACCCTCACACACAGGCCCCCCTGGGGACAGGGAGCTCAGAGCAATAATCCCGCCCCCAGCCCCCACCCAGGAGGGGCCCCCTCGCCACTAGCTCCCCAAAATCCCCAGAGCTACCTGCAGAGTTTACTACAAAAATAAAAGAACAGAAAGTGAGACTGGGGTCCCCCAGTGTTTCAGCTGACTGGGGCTTCAGTGGAGGCTGGGGGTGCTCTTCACATCCAGTGTGTGTGGGTATTGCTGGAGAAGGAATTATTAGAACACAAGAATGACTATGTACAAGGGGGCAAGACACCCAGAAATGGCATGGTCAGACCCAGGAATTTTGGGGAGGGGAGATACCAGCTGAGCCCCTCTACTCTCTCACACACAGACCTCTGCTTAGATAATATATATTAAAAAATAAACCTCCAATTCAGGGTATAAAAACAGCAAAGGCACTTGGGGGGGTATGGAGGGGTGGCCTCTACAGGCAATACTGAGATGGCCAGGGAAGTGGGGGTCATGGTGGAACCCCCGAAATGAAGCCCTGAGTCCCCCAAGTGGAAGGCAGGAGGGCAGGAAGGCTGAGTGAGGCAGGAAAAGGAGGCAGAGACTGCAGCTGGGCTCCTCTCAGGCATGGTCCGCTGGCAGCCCGGCCCTGGCACCCATCTCCTCAGGCCCTTGGGATGTGAGATGCTGCCGCTGCCGGTGTGGGGGTGGGGGACCCCCTCTCCTCCTCTCCTTTGTTCATCTCTTCCTTTTGAAAGGCCTGGGAGGTGCAGAAGGGAGACAGAGATGGGGAGCCAGTCAATGAGACCGAAAAGGCTGAGAAACTGATAGAAGCAGAAACTAAGGAGGGAGAAAGGAAGATGGGGCTGAGACACAGGTGCCCATGCTGCCCCCTCTGGGCAGTGCCCACTCCAGCTTCCCCACACCCTCACCTGCGTGGGCAGGGGCCTCATGTACAGCCAGGCTGGGGGACAGGGTTCCCCCCAAGCTGAGCCAGGAGGGGCCGCAGACGGCAAACTTCCTCTTCCAAGTCCTGGTGGGGAGGGGGTCATCAGTGAGGGAGGCCCCCCTCCCCCCAGCATACCCAGGGCTCCCTCTCCCAGCCACACCTCCAGCTGCTTTATGGTCTCCTCCAGGCTGAGCAGGTTCTCCTGAACTTCCTGGGTCTGCACACGGCCCAAGGGGCCACCACCTGGCACCCCATCCCCGTCACAGGGAGGCCCTGCCCCGCTGTCTTCCTCCGTGGGCAACAGGAGCTGCTTCAGGGACAGCACTGGCCAGGGCCAAGGGGAATGAAGTCACGAGAGGCAGAGGTTTCCACTGGGGCCCAGGATAGACAGAGACGGCAGAAGCCAAGGGCTTGGTGGTGAGGATGCAGGGATGAGGCTGGGGCTAGGGCTGGGACAGGGTAGCAGGGCACTGCCAACAGAAAGGCTGTGTTGAGGGTCAGGGTTAAGGGACACAGGCAGCAGAGGGTTTAGGCCACCCAGGATGGCAGTGCAGGCTGGGTGGGCTCCATGCGACTGTTTTCTGGGGGCTGGACATAAATAGACTGGAAATAGGGTGCCTTTTTCCAGTTGCAATGGAGGCCTGGTTGGCAGGTGGTTGCCCTGGAAGGGGTGGGGCTGGGCTACCTTTCTGTAGAGCAGTGGCAGCGAGATGCCCCTCAGGGCCTGGTCTGCAGAAGGGCAGGAGGTTGCTGAGTATTCTCTCAGTCTGGGCTGGGTGAGCAAACGGGGTACTCAAATCCAACTGGGCACATGGTGCACACTGCCCATCACCTGCGATTCCCCATCCAATGCCCCCTCGTCTCACCATCGGCTGGAGGCACCTCTCGGCCACCGTTGCCGTTCTCAGAGCTGCTGAGCAGGGGTTCTCGGGTGCTGGGGGAGGAAGTGCTTGGTAATCCCACACTCCTGGCTCTGGGGGGCAGCCAGGGCAGGGAGACAGAGCTGCAGGTGGGGAGGAGGACGGAGTCTGGAGACAGAGACAGAGGTGGAAGGCAGGGCATAGGGAAACAGAGAGACCCAGGCACTGGAAGATGAGCCTGGAGAAGGGAGACGGGCGGCCATGGAGGGGTCGGCGCAAGTGCTCATGCACTAGAGCATCACACGCCGAGCTGGGACTGGGGCTTGGGGGTCTGAGGATACGCAGGGAAGCCAGCCACGTCATCCTTTCAGCTCCCTCCCTGGCTCCCCTCACCTGCTTGGACTGGGCCGGGGCTTAGGGCGGGAGGCAGGGGCAGGGACTTTGAGGGATCCAGCGGTCTCTGTGATGAGGGCACACCAGCTGGGGAGACAGGCCCAGACGGCAGGGCCCGGGAGGTCAGCGCCTCCGGACCTGTGCAGTCTCCACACCCACAGCATCCCCATGGACCCTTTCCTTACTTCTTCCGCTCTGACACCGTCTGTGCTACCAGCTCGTATATCTGGGCGTCCTGGTCCCAGGTAAAAATGACGTAGAAAGCTTTGTGATCTATTAGGGGAGAAGGAGCTCAGGGCCAGAGCTCCCAGTGCGCACTCCTTCCTGAGTAGACTGGAGGCTGGTGAGCCCCAGAGCTGCAATTCACCCCTCACTGCCCGTCTGCCTCCCAGGCCTAGATGCTCCTTCCCTGCGCGCCAGGCAGCATTCCCGCTGGGTGACCCGCAGTGCATCTTCCCCAGCCTAGACGAGCTCATCTGCGTGTCCAGATGCCCCCAAACCCCACCATCGAGCATCTCCCATGGTCAGGGGCCCTGGTGCAACTTCTAGGCAGTGTATTTGCCAGTCCCTCCCTGCCTGGGTTCCCAGCTTTGAGCCCTGCACCCTATAATTCCCAAGCAAGCAGCCGCCAGAATATCAATCAGGGCAGGTCACACATCAGAGCAAACCTGCCCGGGGCAGCTTTCTCTTATTTCCATTCCCTCCTACCGCACCCTGCCGCCTCGGCCTCTGCCAGCCTAGTGAGTCCCTTCTTAGCCTCAGGGACAGCCACCTCTCCTTCAGAGCCAGGCTCCTCGGCTCCCTAACGGGTTCTACTCCCCACCCCCCAGGGTAGCTATGCTAGGCGGCCCACGCTGGCCACGCCACCGCCTTCTCACCAGTAGCCACCTCTCGGGTCATGGCAGAAGTGAGCCGCAGCACAGGCCGCAACATGGTCTTGCCGTCGGGCGTGGGCGTGAGTGTCCGGCTGTGTGACTTGAGCAGCAGCCGCTCGTCTTGGCGCTGGAGCAGCAGCAGCAGGTCGCCCAGCAGCAGCACGTGGACCTCTGGAGGGGCACGGCCAGTGGGCACTCACGCCTGACTCCCCACACCACGCCTTACCTGTTAATTCCATCCCTGCCGCCACCTGGGTGCTCACCCACAGCCTTGTCCTTGGTCACCCGCCATGTCAGTGGGCCCTCATGGACCAACTTCTTCTTGGTGATGTCCAGGTTCTGGGGGCAGGAGGGAGTGATGGTCAGCCAAGGCAACAGGGAAAGAGGGAGGGAAGGGAGAAGAGCGGTAGGCAGGACAATTTCAGAGCCACTGGGGACCAGCCTACCCATGGGGCAGGGGAATGACGTCAGGAGTTGTGATGGACACCTGGTCAGAAATAATGCAGCTGTAGAGGCTCCACTCTCAGTGTGTCAGAATCCCCCAGATGGGCGACCACCCACTCAGGGCCCCCCTCCTGTCCCTCTCTCAGACAGAAGCTTTCCTTCCCTCAATAAATAGATCCTACTCATTGAAAAAAAAAAAAAAGAATCCCCCAGAGTGGGACCAGGGTGGGCAGCAGGGATGGGAGGGGAAGCTGGAAGACCTACCTTGAACTCGCTCAGCATGGGGTCATTGCTCTGCCGTAGGTGGGACAAGTCCAGGCGTCGCTGATAATCCCTGAGCCGCTGGGGCAGAGATGGGGGTGTTAAGAGGCCACACCTAGCACAGGGGCTGACCGTCACGGACCCCAGGCTAGGGAAGCTGGGAATCCAGGTCAATTTCCGATGGACAAGCTGAGGGTACGCCTGAACTTCAGTGGCCTTGAAAGGGAGTTGCTGAGGCCCAGGTGAGACACTTGGATACTCAGTGACCTTTAGGGGACACGCTGAGGGTTGGGAGAACTCTGGACACACAGTTGCCCTGAAGGCACCAACGGCTCTGTCTGGCCTATGGAAAAGGTTAGGATGGCCCTGGCCCCCACCTGACCCCACCCTGTCCAGGGCCACACTCGCTCACCAGCTCATCTTCCGTGTCACGCACGGCTTGGTTGACGTGGTGCAGGATGAGCCGGCAGCACTCAGCTGCCTGCTCCACCTTCTTTCGCTCGCTGGGCTCTTCTGCAGGCAAGGGAGCGACCAGTCCCAGTGAGCCCCGACCCTGAACACTCCTGCCCTTTGGCCGCACTGAAGGAAGGGCTGCTGAGCCAGGAGGGATGAGGGCTGGCGTGGGCCGGGTACCTGTGTTCTGCGCGATGCTCTGCAGCAGCAAGGGGTACTTGGTCAGCCGCTGCATCTCGGTGGGGATCATGTCCTTCAGCTGCAGGCGGCGGCACCTCGGGCGGCTCTCAGCTTCCTGAGGGAAACCAGTGCAAGGGTGGAATGCTGGCCCCTGGAATCCTGCGCCCAGTCCCTCCCTCTGGGGCCCTGGGACCCTGCAGCCAAGGCCCCACCTCACCTGCACGAAAGCACAGAAGCGAGGCTCCTTCCGCTGCTTGGCTTTGAGCTGCTCTAAGGCAAATGACTGGCGGCTGCAGAAGCGGGAGGAGATTTTCTGGAACCAGGAGCCCTCGGCACCATCAAACTACAGCAAGATTCAGGCCAGGGAAGGTCTCAGGTGGGAGGGGCAAGAACAGAGTCTCCAGCAGGGATGGAAACCTAAAGGAGGACAGCCCCGGCCCCAGGCCCCTGGGACTTGAGTGGAACGCAGACAGGTCCCAGGCTGGGGGAGGGGGCAGGGGCTGAGCAGGGCACCCTCACCCGGGCCAGCAGCACATCACCAATCTCCTCAATGAGGTAGCCGCTTTCCTGTCTCCGCTTCATCAGATGATCAAGGAACAGGGCTATGGGGTTCAGCGAGGAAAGGGGGTAGCTATTAGGGCTGGAAGACTCTGGCACCAAGGTGAGAGCTGGCGGGGGTCGTGGGGGTCAGCTGCAGGCGGCTGTCTCCAGTCCTTCAGGCCAATGAACTTGTCTCCCAGCCCTCCTGTGTTTGCATAGTGGGGGTCTTCCTCCCCACACAGGAGTGAGCTCTGGGGACCCAGGATAGGTGGTTCCCAGACGCCGCTTGTGGGGGACACTCAAGGAGAACAGGCTGCACTCCAGCTCCAGGGCAGCCTTAGAGTAGGGAGATGCAGCAGTGGGGTGCAGAAGGGTCACGGTCTGGCACTCACAGTGCACCTCGATGAGCTCGTCTAGGCTGGGGAAGATGTACTGCAGGTCATCCAAGAGGAAGAAGCCTCCTTCAGCGATGGGCTGATAAAAGAGGTCGTGTAGCACCCGCAGCATGCGCACATGGGCCGCCTCTGTCACTAGCAGCTCTGTGGGGACCCGAAGCGGGAAGCATCACTGGGGAGGGTGCACACTCTGCGTTTAGCCTCCCAGGTGGGCTGGGAGAATGACAAGGCAAAGCCAGAGCCCAAGGGGTGAAGGACACTCCTAGAAGTTGGAGGGGGTAAGTCTCTAGACTGGGTCTTTTTCCCCTTAAGAAGCTACTGAAGACTCCTCAACTCACTGCCTTTCCCTCTAGCCCAGGCAGTCAGCTAGGGTGACCAATGGTTCAAGCTTGCTGATCACTGAAATTTCAGGGATTAAAAAAGGTCACATGAGCTGGGTGTGGTGGTACACCTTAGCTGACCCTCCGCCCCAGGAGGGTCTTGAGTTTGAAGCCAGCCTGGACTATATAGTGAGACTCTGTCTCAACAAACAAACAAAAAGCGAAACGAAAGTTGTAGCCAAAAAGTATATACTTATTGCCCTAAAGTTGTCTCTTGACTTTTTTTCCTTCTTTTCTGCAGGGCTGGGGTGGGTCCATGCTAGTGTACCAGTGGGCAAGGAAACACTGTGTCCCTGCCCAGCTGGGTTTTTTTTTGAAACAGGGTTTCACTGTCACTAGCAGTTCAGGCAGGGCTTGAAGATACTTTGTAGCACAAACCAGCCTCAAACTCACAGCAATGCCCCTGCCTCAGCCTGCCGAGTGCTGGGGTTACGGGCATGTGCCACCTCACCCAGCAGCGCCCAGAATTTTGAAATGAGCCCATTTCTTACTACTGAGCAACCTATGAACACACACTCAAGCAGCTTCCACAGCTGTTCGATCTTTCCTACCGTTCCACTCCTATACAATCAGAAGGCACCGAAACACAACATGAAAACGACGCACTCGTCCTCTTTGCACCCAGCAGCAAGCACTAGTATTATTTCCCCAAATTCCCCATGGGAAGGAATCCTTCCGGCCTTAACGCACTAAGATCCCACTAACAGTGACGATCCCAGGAAAAGACTGTCCTCTGCATCCCCCATGCAGCGACTGTTTCGTAAAGCTTACTGTAGTGGCTATACAACAATCTTTTCGCTTGTCTATTTATTTAGGTTTTCTTTTTCGGTACCAAGAACGGAACTCAGGACCTCGTGCTTGCCTGGCAGGCATGGCGCTGCTGAGCTATGTCCCCGGCCTTGTTAGGTTTTCTGAGACAGGATCTACCATGTAGTCCAGGCTGGCCTTGATGCACAGCAATCGTCTTGTCTCAGCCCCCTAAGTGCTGTATACATTACTGCACCTGGTTAGAAATGCATCTTTTATTTATTTTTTTTTTTCAGACAGACTCTTACGTGACCTGGGCTGGTATCTAACTCATGATCCTCCAGCCGCTGCCTCCCAAGTGCTAGGAGGAGTCACCCACCAACATGCCCAGTTCAGAAATGCAATTCACACATACTGTTCCTGGCTTTTTTTTTTTTTTTTTTTTTGTCTTTTTGAGACAGGGTCTTGCTATGCAGTTCAGGCTGGACTTGAGCTCACTTTTGTAGCCCAGGCTGGTCTCGAATTCACACTGATCCTCCTGCCTTAGCCTCTTTTTTTTTTTTTTTTTAAAGTTTATTTTATTTTCTTCAACCACATTACATATTTGTTTGTGTTATAGTCGGCTCTGCCTTCCCTGGGGGGTGGGAGGCAGTGCAGCACGTGGGGCCTGGGATCGAGCCGCGGTCCC
>PVKN010003219.1:0-38313 GCA_004027915.1 Capromys pilorides | reverse complement strand
GAGACATGGATGTGGGAAACAGGTAGTTTATTTGGGGAAGTGAGCCAGGAAAAGTAAAATGGTGCCACGTGGTGGGCGACACTGTGGTCAGCTTGTAACACCAAGCTGAAGTGACCGGTGTGGTGCTAGGTGCAGAAGGCCCAGCTGAGGAGTGTGACCGCAGCATTAGGAGAACTGGAGAGGAAGAGGTGGCCCTGTCAGTTCTCCTGGAGAAGCTGGAGAGGAACTTGCCTGACACGAACCCAGTGCTCTCATCTTTGGAGGAGCTCAGGTTCTCCCTGTCTTTTGCTGAGGATAGCTACAGTTCTCCTCAGGGGAGCTCTGACGCTTACCTTGAGCCTTGCTTCCCGGCTCCAGCGCAGACCCCTCAGCTGTTGGCACAGATCCTTTGCCCCGCTGGTGCATGCTTTCTGCTTCCTCCCTGGCCCTTGGGCCTTCCCAGTGCTAATCCTTGGTATGGACTTGCATGAAACCTTCTCGTGGCTCGAGGATTCCAGCTGGACTTGGGGAGGGGCATTGCCATGGGCTCTAGGTTTTCAGGTGGATGCAGGCAGGACATTGTCATGGGGCCTCAGCCCTCAGCTGGATTCTTTGGGTCTCTAGTGTGCAGACAGATCTCTCATACTCTTTTGCATCTGACTCTTTGGGTAGGTGTTATAAAATAATTATATATGTGTCTTACATGCATTGCTTCCCCTTGTAAACCCTGACTACAACAGACCAGGGAAAATGATCCAAGGAGGTGGGTGGCCCAAGGCGAAGGCCCATGCTATACCAGGTCACCACTGTGGAAATGGGGCTTGAGGCCTGGATGGCCTGGAGGTGCTTTCAGAATGCATCACAGCCTGGGCTGTGGAGGACACAGGAGGGGCCTCTAGCCTTGAGTCCCTCGTCCCCATGGGCAAGACTCAGTCCTCAGTGTTTGCCTTGGATTTTCAGGGCCAGGTGGGCATCTGTCTGGCTCCTGCATGTCTTGGGGCTGAGCCAGGACAAAGCAGGGATGCCATGGCCAAGCAAACATGGTCAGCTGTGCCTCAGGAAGGTGACCGCTGTAGTGGTGGCAGCAAATGTGGCCTGGTTAACGTTTGCTGAGCATCATGGCTGCGATCTGCAATGTCCACCACATCTCTCATGGGCCAGGGCAGGGGCCTGGCTCAGGAAGTCCCTGGGGTGTGAGCCAGAAGGGTGCATGTTGTCCCTGGTGCCTCCCTTCTCACTCTGCTCCTGGCCTGTTGCAGATCGTGTGTCGGTGCTGAAAGAAACAAGAAGACCCAATGAAGGTAGCTCAGAGGACTCACTGAGATCTGTCTCTCTCGAAGTGAGCCCAGAGCCTCAGAAGCATGTTCCTTTTGTTTAGGTCGTACAATAGAAGGATTACAGGGAGGAGAGGAGATAATCACCAGTGTCTCAAGTAAGGGCGGAGACATCAGTCAGGATAAGCTGCTACCGCCTTTTTAAATCCTAGTTTTCTGAAATCCCCAAGTAACAGATTACAACCCGCCCTAAGCTTTGTTTATTGTTCTTCACTTCTTTAAGATGCTAGTTTCTTATCTGTATACTGGCTGCCATGGCAAGCTACCACTGCACGCTCCCACTGTGGTCTGTCTTGCAGCTGGTGGCCCATGCGTTGAGCCCTCTGAAACCATAAGCCAGTGCAGTGCTCTCCTCCTTTAAGTGTTGGACACAGGGTGCTCTGTCCTGCAGATGGGGGAGTGGCGCCCTGGATCTGTCCACTTCCTCAGCTGTTGTTCTTTCATTAGCCTCCCAGCGTGTCATTGCCCTCCACTGATTCTCTCTCTCTCTTCCTCCCTCCCTCCCTCCAATCCTCTCTCTCTGACTGCCTCTCTCTCTCTCTCTCTCTCTCTCTCTCTCTCTTCCCATCACTCTTCTAAGCTTTCTTTGTCTCTATTATTTTCCTTATCTTTAGGATTCTGATTAGACATAATTTGACAGTCTAACTTTTTTCTTCTTTTAGGTTTTTTTCTTTTAAGTTTTATATTATTTGGTACAGGGTTTGCTACATAGTTCAGAGTCATAGTGATCCTCCTATTTCAGCCTCCCCAGTACCAAGATTATAGGTGTGCATCATGGTGCCTGGTCTCAGCGGCAGTTCAGCACTCCAGGATAGGGCTGGCATGGTACCAGGAATTGAACCAGCTCCTTGCACTTGCCAGGTAGGTGCTTAGACCACTGAGCTATTTCTCCAGCCCTAGGCTATTTTTAATTCTATATTCTTGTGCTTCATATGGCACCTTGATTACCGTCTTCTCATAAGACCTTTCAGTGTGAAGTGTGTGTGTGTTCCTTTCTTTCAGTACTCTTTATATCTCTGCGCTCTATTTAATAATCTGATAATCTGTGTCAGCTGCTGGGTTGGAAGCTGCTACTTTTTGGCAGACGGTGCTGGGAATCGAACTCAGCCCTCATGCTTACCAGGCAGACCTGTGCTGCTGAGCTGCGTCCTGGCCCGGAAGCTGCTACTTGTTGCTCTGCTGTCTCACACTATTTGCTCACCTTTGGGTGTGGCTTCCTGCTTGGTTCCTCTGTGTGGATTCTGTGGCCCTCTGCAGGTATGTTCATCCAGACAGGGCCTACATCTGCTCCTGTCAGGCTAGGGAGGGCCTCAGACCCTAGGACGGTGAGCACAGGAAGGCTGACTCTGGGCCAGTCAGCTTTCCATCTTGGGACAGGTGGCTGAGGTCATCGACTCATGAGGAGGAAAGCCACGCTATGGCTGGGGGCGTTGCCGTCTCCAGCCTGTGGTGAGCTCTGTACCCGTGAGGAGCAGCACAGCTTGCTGGAGCACCTGTGCAGAGCAAGGCTGTGTGCTGCCTGGCCAGGGCTGGGAAGGGGAGAAAGGGCTGGAGCCCCATTGTCCCTCTCTCCCCTTGAGGCCGTGGCCCCTTACCCCAAGCCTTTGAACTACCTCGCATTTCCTGAAGGAGCCACCATCTCCAGGGGTGCCACCCTAGCCTGAGCTTTAACATAGGGACTTATAGGACACCAGTAGTTCTGCACCCCAACCCCTGGAGCCTAGGGTGCACACAACTTACATGGTCCAAGGGACTCAGCAGTCAATGGGATTAACTTCCCATGTGGAGGTGCGGGAGGCTTGTGTTGTCCCCAGTGTGCCTGGGAGGTGGAAGAGCAGACTTCCCTTAAGGGGCTGTGTTCTGCTCTGCTCAGCACGACCTCCGCACTAGTCCTCAGATGATCCTCAGCATCTATCGTTTGTCCCTAAGTTCTTGTGTTGTCAAGAGTTTAAGAACTAATTTTTAATTGACAAATAAGAAGTACACTGAGTTTGATCCTTGGTACCACTGTTAAGATGCCCAGCCGTGGGCCCCCAACCCCCACCACTTCCCGTGTTCTGCCAACCACAGCTGTGCTGCACCCTTGCCTGTCTGCGCCCGGCTGATTACGCATATGGCTTTGTTGCAGCTTGCTTCAAGGAGTCTATACTCTGTGCCCAAAACACCCTGGCCCAGCCAGGGACACTTGATGACTCCCCTTCCCCATTCCCACCTGCTCAGAAGACCCCAGCCCAGCTAAGGACATTTGATGACTCCCCTTCCCCCACTCCCTGCCCTATAAAGTCCCTCCTTCCCCAGCCATCACTGACGTTCATGTCCGCTGAGCAGCCCTGCACATGCTAGTTGCTGTCACTAAACCACTCCTTTCATGCCAGCTACCATGAGTGTGGTCTTGTGTGGGTTCGAGGGCGCCTTTTCCCGACAGTTTTCATGTCACTTGGTGATGAAACCCGGGAGGGATGCCTAGTTCCCCTGTGTGGTTCCTCCTGGCCAGGGGCCCTTTGGTCCTGTCAGATTCACAGCTGCCTCTTGTTGTTGCAGTGGACCACGCACCTCAGACCAGAACCTTGCCGACTTTTGATTCATACACTGCCTCTAACCTGGAAGGTTTTTTTTTTGGCGGGACGGAGGCTAGAACTCATGACCTTGTACTTGCCATGGAGCTATCTCCCCAGCCCTCCATTTTGTAAGTTTCTTTTCACTCTCCCTTCCGTGTTTTATTGCCACCACATGTGTCCTCTCTGCTTTTATCACGCCGCCCACAATTGTTTTCTGCTCTCCTCCCCAACAGTCCCTCCCAGCCCGTTTGTTTCCCTGTCCTCCCAATTCCTCCCATTCTGCACCCTCACCCTCTCCTCTCACCAGCTCTCCCCACCCCCCTCCAATCCATCTCTCCTCTCTTACAGTGGCTCTCTGAGGAGTTCCTACAGGGTACGTCCTCCAATTTCTCTCCCTTCTCCTTCCACCTCTTTTCCTTCCTCCCCCTTCTTCCCCTCTCTTTACCCCCACCCATCTCCTCTCCACTGCTCAATTAACTCCTTCACTTCCCATATCTTGGTTGGACCCCGCCCCAAGGCAGCTTACTCATTCTCTGGGCTCCAAGCCCCCCTCTGCTCTCTGTGGGCTCCTGTCAAAGCCCTGTCAACAGGCCGAGTCATCCCTCCCCCTCGTTCTCAGACCTCCTCTTGACAGGAGATGTCTGCTTGAGAAGCTTGTGTCACCCTCCCTCTTGGATCTCCTTGACTGGAGATATTCACTCAAGAGGCTTGGGTAGTGCTTGCTTTCAGACCCCCCTAAGACGTCTGCTTGGGAGCCCGGGGTTTCTCTATCCATTTCGGATGTCTCTTGGCCAACCAGGACTGCCTGTCCCGTTTCTGTAACCCTGTCACTCTCCTCCTCACTACGGGCAGTACTCCCTCCCACCCTCCCCATCGCTCCACTGTCCTCCACACTCTTCCGTCTGTTATGCAGGGCCCTCTGGGATTCTCCAAGCTCAGAGTTAAGCACTTTGTATTCCTTCGCCAAATTGCCTGGCCCCAATGCAAACTTGACAATGGGACCCAGTGCCCCTGAGGGCACCCTAGATTTTAATACTCTTCACAATCTCAACAACTTCTGTCGCTGCAATGGTGAATGGCCCAAGGTACCCTATGTCCAAGCATTCTTTGCCCTCTGAAATCGCCCTCAACTCCGTATTTTGTGTTCCTCACAACGGATTCTCCTTGCTAAGTCCCCAACATCATGATATTCGGGCCCAGATGCTCTCCCTTCCCCTGCCTTTCCTGAGGCGCATGATGACCCCGCCCCTCGGCACTGGCCGACCCCTGCCCCACCTCCTCCACCCCGTTGGATCAACCCACCCCTCCTCCATATGACTCTTGTACTGCCATGGCTCCCTCAGCCCCTGCCCCCATCTATCCACCACTTCCTGAGTCTCTCCCGCTCTTATCCTCCCCACCCTCGTCCCACACTCACTCGAAAACCCACCTTCCCTCCTCTCAGCCGCTGCCATCCGGGCTATTCTCCCATCCACCAGGTAGTGGGGGCTGAAGGCCTGGTCGAGGTACACCAGCCCTGGTCACTCCCGACCTTTCCCAATTAGAAAAACATTTAGGATCCTTTACTGCTGACCCCTCCACTTACACCAAAGCGTTTCGATGCCTTATCCAAATGGACCAACTCACTTGGAATGATCTATATACTAGTCTTTCCTCCACTCTTACCGCAGAAGAAAAAGATACCATTTGGTTAGCAGCTCAAGGCCACGCAGATGAGCAACACCGCACAGACCAGACCTTCCCTAAAGGTGAACAGGCAGTGCCCCGAACAGACCCAGGATGGGACTGTCAGCCCAACACCCCAGGCCCTTGGGCCCGGAACCAAATGGTCACTAGTCTTATTGCTGGCCTTAAAAAGTCAGCATGTAAAGCAGTCAACTGGGATAAACGAGAGATATAACCAAGGAGCCCACAGAAAATCCCACAGCCTTTATGGCACTCCTTTCTGAGGCTCTCACCGGATATACCCGTCTAGACCCTGCCACAGATGAGGGACAATTAGTCCTCAACACTGCCTTCATTTCCCGATCAGCCCCAGTCAGAAGAAAATTAAAATGCCTTGAGGTGGGCCCAAACACCCCCTGCCGTGATCGCCTAAATCTGGCCTTCAAGGTCTTCAGTGACCGTGAGGATGCAGAAAGAGAAGAAAAATGTAACCGCACCAAAGAAAAGTGCCAGCTCCTGGTGGCAGCCCTCCAGACTCAGATCCCTAAGCCAAATCCTCCCAAGGCCTCCAACCAATAGCCACCAGGACCCTGTCTTAGGAGGACCACTGGGCCTGGGAATGTCCAGACCCATGCCACCCCCAGGGTCCTGTCCAAACTGCAAACAAAAGGGACACTAGAAGGTAGCCATCGCTGGCTGACTTGTTGGGCCTGGTGGAGGAGGCTCTCATGTCCCCACCAATGAGGCAGATGAGGTCCTGCTAACAGCTGAGGGGCCCGGGTACGAATCCAGGTGGTGGGTAGGTCCTTTTCCTTTCTTATTGATCCTGGTGCATCCTCATCCATTTTACCACAGTACACAGAACAACTTTTCCATCCCTGATCACAGTTATGGGGTTTGAAGGCCGTCCCCAGTGCCTGCCCTCTACTGGGCCCCTACCTAGTCTAATCAGAAGTAAGCCTTTTCCCATTCCTCTCGTTCCTCTTACTGAAATCCACCAGATTTTGTCTATGGAGACACATATCTGTCACAAGCTGCAGAAGTTAGAAGGGTTTGAAGGAATGAGTTGGTCTGAGTTGAGGTGTTTCATAGTAGAAAGGATACAGAAAGGAATTATAGGTAGAAAATGAGGATAATGATACTAGCAGGCTACAGGAACAAAAGTCAGATAGAGAGAAGGGAGATTTCAAGTAAAAAAATGTTCAAAGTTGCTAGAGAGGAAAAAAAAAGTGTTCATGACGGAGTTAGAGGAAGTTTCAGATTGAGGTGGTCCTGGGTCTTTGCCTCTCAGCCTGAGAGAACCCATGTTAACTGCCAATATAAAGAGAAAGCCTGTTAAATTTTCAATAAATGCTCGTGCAGATGTGTCAGTAGTCACCCAGCCAGTGGCCCCACCTGCATTCTGGAATGTACTCTATTCCTATGGCCCACCTGCTCCATTCTAGCCACCATGCTAGGGACAGCAGCTATCAGAACCTCCGTGAGTCTCAGAGTGCCACTACAGCACCACCTTGCAAGCCATATCCAAGAGTCAGCACCTATCTAATGCCACTTCACTATGGTCCCTGCTCCCCTGGGTCCTTCTCCTTCTTGGCCCAGTGGCAGCTCTTAGTCTTCTCTTCCTGGAGCTCCCTGCATGGTCTCCCTGATCAAAACCACTATCCAAAAATCAACCACCCAAAATTTGAACATTATGCTCCTTGCAGGATATCACCCCATTCCTATGGCTGAACCTGACACTCCAGACCACGAGTCTACCCTCTGAACCTATGCCCCTTGACAGCAGGAAGTAGCCAGAAAGCCTTCATTGCCTCTTTCCTATAACTCAAAGTCTGGAATGTTAAGGTCCCCAGCCGTGGACCCCCATCCCCCCACCACTTTCCATGTTCCGGGACGCGCCAACCACAGCTGTGCTGCAACCTTGACTGCCTGCACCTGGCTGATTACGCATATGGCTTTGTTGCAGCTTGCTTCAAGGACTCTATACTCTGTGCCCAAACACCCAGGCCCAGCCAGGGACACTTGATGACTCTCCTTCCCCCACTCTCTGCTCTATAAAGCCCCTGCCTCCCCAGCCATTGCTGCAGTTCAGGTCTGCTGAGCAGCCCGGCACATGCTAATTGCTGTCAATAAACTCCTCCTTTCATGCCAGCTAACATGAGTGTGGTCTTGTGTGGGCTTGAGGGCGCCTTTTCCCCAACAGTTTTCTAGTCAACCATCAAGAAAAAAAATTACAGGCTGGGGAGATAGTTCAGTGGAATAAGTGCTTGCCTAGCAAATGCAAGGTCCTGAGTTCAATCCTTGGTACTACCAAAAAAAAAAAAGAATTACATTTACTATGCACACCACGATGACCTGAGATAGGTACATCTGTGGAATGACCACATGTGTTAGCCTTGTGCATAACACTTGAGGTAGTGCACCTAAAAGAGCAAGGGCTTATTTTGTGTTTGATCATCTTTGCTGCTGTGGGCCTGGTGTGAGGCAGTGCATCAGGACAGAGCACACAGTGGAGGCCAATGCTTGCCTCCTGGTCCACCGGACGCAAGGAGAGGAAGAGGAAGAACCTCAAGGCCCGCCTCCAGTGACCTCACTTCCTCCCTAGTCCTAAAGCCTGCTATACCTGGCACTGGTACAGCAGGCTGGAGCTGGGAAGAAGCCTGTATTATAGGCCTTGGCAGGACTTCCATTCCGTCTACAGCACCAACATGAGACGATTCTCACAGGTGAGTCTCTGGTAACAACCCAAACACTTCCTTCCTTAGTGATTTTCAACAGTCCAACACACCGTTATTAATGGTAGTCACCGTGTGATACAGGAGAGTGTTCAAAAGTGTTTGTATCCTTTGACAACATGCCTGACCTTCCACCTCCAACCTCTGATGGACACCACGGACCCTCCACTCAGGCATTTCACTTTTCTAGGACCTATAAGGGAGGCTTGTTTGAGTGAGGGGTTATGAGTGTTGGAAGGTGTGGGATCTGCTGTTGACCCAAAAATCACAATAAGAAAGAAATCATTAAAATATATGGAGAATAAAGATCTCAAGGAGGAATACCTAGTTTGGAAAAGAGACTCAGCTTATTTGAGAAAGTGCATTTGTTACGCAAACTAATGAGCTTCAAACCAGTAAGATTACATTTACAAAAATAATTAAACTTGGAAGACAGGCAAGACGCTTAACAGGGTAGCAAAATACCTGAGGTGCTGGAGGAGAAGGTGCTGCTCTTCTTCATAAAAGGCTTAATGTGAATTAATTCAACCTTCTTGAGGTGACTTAAAACATTAAGAAGACACCTATATCTTGACACACAAAATACCTCTGACCAGGATTTTACTTCTGAAAATTCAAACTAAAGACTCTGAAGGTTAAAAGCTGTAACACTTATGTGAAATAGCAAAATACTGACATCCACCTCAACATTCTATGATAAAAACAAACAAATGATAAAACGCAGAATTTAAGTTAATGATTGTAAGCTTTAATGTAAAGCGCTTTGCATTAGCACAAATACAAAGGCAAGTGTCTGCTCATCTCTGTGCCAATATCCAACCCTGTAAAAGGTGTAGACATATATATTTTTTCTTCAGTAGCTCAGTGGAAATAGTTTTCATTTTGAGATAGCAGCATTGATTTAAATTAACAAGCAAATGTGCTTTACAGCTTACTGACATTATTAAGTGCTTCCTGTTTAGCACAAAATGTGTATTTTTTGTGATTGGTATTAGCAGTTTTAAAAGCTTTGCAAATGTCTGCTTCGGCCTCTGGTGTCCAACCCTAACTGCCCCGCATCCCCAGCCCTTCTGAGCCTGCCGTCCACACTCCAGGCCACGGCAGCCCCAGTTCAGAGTCCAGGATGTGCTCTGTGTGCCCACAGGCCTGGGTGCAAGGGCGCAGTGTTCGTAGGTGAGCCAAGCTGGCTTCTTCTCTGCAGAAGCAGGTGCGGCCAGGTGACAGCTAAGCCACCAGGCACCAGGTCTTGGTTTACACTCCAGGTCCCACTGCAACCATAAGTGTGTTTTTCCAACTCTACCAACCCCTGTGCAAGACTCTGTTGAACTATTCTTATGTTTAGGCTCTGTCTTTTGCCTCAGAGAGTTAAGATGACTTCTATGAGGCACTGCTGTTGCTTCCTTCTCTGCCACTAGTGTTCAGATTCCTGAGGTCAGAGGTATCTGCAATGTCCCAACTGTTGGTTGAATTTGACTTTTGGAATCATTGACCTTATCATGAATAGGCTCAGGGACTATGCTACCCACTATCTCTAAGAAACCTTAGATTCCACCCTTGACTGCCCTGGGGTCACTTCTTTACCTTTTATCTTCCACTCTGAATAATGGTAGTTGCAAATATCTGCCCTCTGACCTGGTAGGGAGCTAGATTGAGCCCCAGTGTGTTGGAACAATGGGAGTGTGGGCTGTTGGGATCTTGTCTGCCCAGGTACCTGCTCCCGACTGTGGAGACATAGCTGGAATAGTTGGCATTCATTTGCACATTCCAAAGACCTGCTCGGGTGTGAGACTGTCTGTCTGGGTATCACAGTTCTTGACATGGGCTGATCCACTGGAAACAGCAGTGCCGCAGACAGGGCAATGCACAAACTTCCCAGGAACTGAACTTTCCTCTGGCTTCTCACACTAGCTCTCAAATGTCACTTTTTCCTGACTCTTCAGGAAACAAAGAACGACTAAGCTAGTGTCGTAGATGAGCAATCAGGAAGGCAGTTACTCCGGAGCTATGCTAGGTAGAACATCACTTGGAATTCCGTGCTCGTCTGGAGCTTGGCATCTGAGAGCTGGAAGGGAGACTGCAGGAGTTCCTCCATTCAGGAATTTGGCGTCCGAGCACTGTTTCAAGAGGCAGTGTTGATGCTCTGGACGCTTGGCCTCGTGAGCAGCACCTCCTTGTCCTTCCAGCCCTTTTTGGGCCTCTTAGAAGTGGCACATTAACCCCTCAGCTACTGGCAATGATTTATTGAGGTTTCACTTACAGTCTCTCTTTTTTTTTTTTTTTTTTTTTTCCTCAGAACCAGGGACTGAACTCAGGCCCTTGCACTTGCCAGGCAAGCACTTATTCTACTGAGCTATCTCCCCAGCCTCACTTACAGTCTTAATCTAACAATGGCTCTAAGTACAGACCAGAAACTGTGCTGAGCCATCTACGGGCTTCACCCCAGCCAACCCGCATGGCAGCCCTGACGGTGTTACTAATTTTATGTGCGCTAAAAGAAAAGAGACTTGGAGAATTCTGTCAAGTTGCCTCGGTAAGCAAAAGCCGTAGTGAATTCTAAGACTTGGCAAATTCCGTGGTTTTAACTTAAACCAAGGCTGTTCAGTTCCCAAGTCCACCCACATCCGTGTGCACCACAGGGCAGGGTGACGCTTGACCAATAAAACAAACAGAGCTAGGAAGAGTCAAGCGGGTATGCAGACAGCACAGCGCTGAGCTCCCTTTTCTTCCCACGCAGGGGTGACTCGCTCCATGCCCCATCTCTGTCCCATCTCATCATGCCTGCGTTCATGGAGGTATTGTTAAAGCAGTGAAGTGTGTGCGTGACAGAGAGAGGGGGCGGCTGAGGGACACTGCCGTGATGCCATGCCCAGCTTTCCTGGACACATCTTTTCACTTGTGCATCCACCCAGCCAGTAGAATATTGCTGTTTTGTTCACAAGATCCCTGCATGATTTTGAAGGTACAGTTAATCTCTGGTTCTAAGCCAAACCTTTTCACAGCACTGGACACTGGCTCCATAGCAGCTAATGTCACCAGGCCATATTAGGAGTAATTCTCAGTTATCTGTCCCTGAGGAAGTTATCCTATAATTAAATTTAAGTGTAAGAAAGGTCTCTTACTAAGTGATCACTGAATTCACTTTATCTTGTATTAGTAATCCAGAAAAAAATAAAATATTCATGGTTTGGATTAATGGCATCTAATTCTAATCAGCGGTAGACTACTCGGTACTCAGCTTCTTCTGAGGTAATAAAGACACTTGGGAGCCAGAGTGGAGACAGCTGTGTGACACTGCCATACGACCAGTGACAGTGAGCTCAATGCCTGTAGCAGTGGAATGGCAGTTTGTGCCGTGTCCATTTTACCACCACAGAAAGCTATAGCACAAGTCTCGTAAGGCTCTCCCTGTGAGCAAAGGAGAGAGACAGGAGACTAAAGCAGGGCGTGCTCAGCTCTGCTCAGGGGCTGCTCTCCAGCGGGCTTTCCTATCAGCCAGCTGGAGCAGGCCTCACATGAGGGTGACAGGAGAGTCAGGCTGCAGACCCTGGGCACAGGGAGTGCCTATGCCGGGCTGAGGGACCAGGAGTGCCCAGGCTGTGAGAGCGTAGCAGGCATGGAAAGTGACTGGGAAGATACCCACATATCTGTGTCTTCCAGGTTCTGGTTTTCAGCAGTCCATGGCCTGGAGAACTCAGGGGACTCCAGGGACAGCCCAAGCCTATGAGCCCCAGTGTCCTGGGCTGCAGCCCAGGACTGTGGATGAAGGCTCATCCCGCAGAAAGAGACCCAGAATTGAGGCTCATATTGTGAGAGACCTAGGGGATGTCACGCCATGCCACCTGGGTGCACAGGATTGCTGTCAGGACTCTGTAGAGGGCTCTGGCAGAGTGAAAGGCAGGCAGCTGTGAGAAGAGTTCCCTGGGGATCCAGTGCTACTCAGGATCACCTCTCTGTCCCATGTCTGAGGCTCCAAGGACAGGGGCTGCCTCACCTTCCAAGGCTCTGGCCTGTGCTGCACTGAGGGGCCACCTGGCCTGTGCTGTTGCCCCTCAAAGGCAGCCACAAGGCATGCAGACAGGGACAAAGCCCTCCAAGGCTTGCACCAAGAAAGTCAGTGAAACAGACCAAGGGGAAAGGAGAAGCCCACCAAGCTACCCAGTGCCCTAGAAGAGCGGCGGCAGGGGCCTGGGAATGAAAAGATCAACCGAGGGAGTCTGTGCTTCAGGTTTAACCCACTAATGGTGGGCTTGGTCTGGATTTTCTTTCTGTTACCATTCTATAGTTCTTCATATATTGACAATATAAATCCTGTATTGAATGTACATAACACAAACATATTTCCCTCTGTATGGCTTTTATTTTTATTCTCTTAATGAATTCTCTTTCTCAGTATGCAGGACCAGGGATAGAACCCTGGTCCCTACCCTTGGCAAAGCAGGAGCTTAGTCCACGGAGCTGTCTTGCCAGCCCTCAAATTTTCTTAAGATACTGTGATTGAGTCTATTATTTTCCCCCTTCAAGTCCTCAAGTGGTTCTTATTTCATATGTCCTATTGAACATTTGCCTTTCGTATTGATTTGAAGATGTTACACTTTGTTTTATTTTAAAAGATTTACATTTTGATCAGTGATATTCTGGAACTATGTGTGTGAGTGTGTGTGTGTGTGTGTGTGTGTGTGTGTGAGAGAGAGAGAGAGAGAGAGAGAGAGAGAGAGAGAGAGGAGCAAATGTTTAAGAGTGTTTGCTGGGGGCCATGTAGATAACTCAGGTCTAAGCACCTGCCTGGCAAGCACAAGGACCCAGGTTTGATCTCCAGTACCAGACGCTGTGCTGGCCTACCCCAGGCCTGCTGAGCCAACCACCTAGATTGGACGTGGTGGTGTGTGCCTGTAGTCCCAGCGCTTGGGAGGCTGAAACAGGAGGATCACTATGAGTCTTATCTGTGTAGTGAGTACCTGTAGACCCTGTACTAAATACATTAAAAAAAAAAAAAAGATGCACTGCCACTAATCTCCCTTTGAGCACTTAGAAAAGAACGCACTTCTTTCCTCATTCCTGCCATTTCCTGAAGCAGGTCTGGAAGTCCCCTGTCCTAGGCATTTTTACTCAGTGTGATTAAAAAGAACCCAGTGACCACTGCTGCCGAGTGCTGTCCTGGGGAAAGGCACAGGCCTGAATCATGGCAGTGTGTCCTCAGGCACTTCTGTCACCACACCTGGTCCCCTAGGACTTCTGGCACTTCCCAAAGTCAGAGAGACCACGAGAGTCTGTTCAGGACACCAAGGCAGGAATGACAGTACAACTAGAGACACTCTTGAACTGGTGGCCATCTCTGTGTGGGTCTGTTTCCGGACGTGCATGCCTCTGGCCCACTTGTCTGTCCTTGTACCAGAACCAGTTTGTTGGTGTCACAGTTTCACAAGAGGCCTTCACAGCAGGAAGTACAAGCCCTCCAGCATTGTTTCCATTTTTCACATTGCCTTATCGATTCCTGACCCTTTTGTTTCCAATTAGTCTTCAGAATTAGCTTATCAATCGTACCACAATAATAAAACCCTGCTTGGACATTCAGTGGAATCACACTGCATCCACCGGCCGACTGGCAGAAAGCTGCCCGCTTGGAGCACAGCACTGCACCCCAGGCCACGCACAGGCTGTGTCTCCCAGCTCATCCACTCTCGTGGCTGTCTTCTGGCCCAGAGAGGACAGGAGCATGGCTCGATGGTGCTTCCAGCGGTGTCTGGCTGCTGCCCTGACTCAGCCAGCCAGTGTGACACCTGCTGGGCTTTTCTTAGGCCTGGCCACTGGGTCCACGCAGGTTGCTGCTGAGCCAGGCTTTCTCTCCATAGTTTCAGAACAAGGTGGTTTGGTTTTACCCGGGTGGCTCTCAGACCCCTGCAGAGGCTGGCTTCTGGCCCACGAGGTGCAGGAGCCCGTGAGAGGATTCCAGAGCAGCTCTCTGCCACATCAGGTCAGGACTACACAGTCTTCTTGGCTGTCCCGGGAGAGCACAGCCCCTCCTGCATGGGCTTCAGTGTGCTTTAGATTAGTGTTCCCCAGAGTAGCTGTGCAGCACTTGGGCAGAGTCTGTGGTGCTTCTGGGACACCAGGTGGGGCCTCACAGCACAAGGGGTCCCAGAGGAACTCTCTAGAAGGCGACCCCAAGACCCCTCCTCTTCCTCTGTTTCCTGCTGCCCTGAGGGGGTGGCTTGCTGTACCACAGGCTGTGCTATCTGTTCGACTGGAACAAAGGAGGAAGCTCCTGGACCTGGAGTCCAGATGAGCACTCTGCTTCGGGAAGGAGCCGAGCTCCTCAGGCCCTGGTCCCTGGGACACAGCCACGCCAGGCCTCCCCACCCACTCTGCCTCAGCCATTCTCTTAGCGGATTGTTCCAGAGCGCCTGAAGCTCTGCGTTTCCTCTGCGACCCTTCCTCCAGGATGAATGTGCTCCTTCATGCTGGGCCTGCTGCTACCCATGCTGGTAGCCTGGAGGGACAAGACTTAAAAAGTCAAGCAAAGTCATTCTTTTTCTCTCATCTTGTATCATTCATTTTTTAAACAAGTAAGCCTAGAATATCCCAAGTGCTGTACGGTGGCTGAGAGCCCCGAGTGGTGGCAAGGGCTATGGGGGAAGTGCGCCTTAGGAAGGCCCAAAGCCACCATCCTACCACGTGTATGTTTGCCCATTCATTCATTCATTCATTCATTCATTCATTGTTACTGTATTTTATTCTTAGGATGGAGCAAAGTGAAGCTTGACTTACTAGTTCCTTATTTTGTGGTTTCTTCCCAAATCTAACCATGAAATTGTCTTTTCCGAATCAAAGATGTGACGGTATAGTTTTCTGTAGTTCTGAAGTCTGACACTTTCACTTAATTGCTTGTCATGGATCTATTCAATATATCTTTGGCATGATGCTAACCAGACTGCCTGTCTCAGGACTGCTGTCCTCTTCCGTCCCTCCAATGGTTTCCCCATTGTACGTGTAGCTGTGTGTTCTGCTCTGGCGATCAATACCAATGCAAGTTACGTGGATGTTGCGTTATGGCCTAGGAAGGAGACGTGGGCTTCACTTCCCACTTTTGTGGGAGCCACTGGAGCATTTGGATGGAGGGCCCCTTATTACTGACTGCATTTGGACAGGGCTGTTCTGGGGCTCCAGTGAAATCCAAAGTAGTTTTGACATCGGTCAGGAGGTCCTGCTGAAGGCGCCACTAACTCAGGGCGGTGCTGTGGTCAGAGGAACAGCGGCTGGGTTCTGAAGATGCACTAGGCAGCTAGGTGGCATGCGCAGTGGGGGTGTGGGGGTGACAGTCACAAGGCTGCTGTAGCCCGAGTAGGCCCACAGTGCACATGGAGCACACCACATCTTTTGAGGTCAGATACTCACCTCCAGGGTGGAGAGAAGCCCCCCTCCACGGCCATACCGCTGTGGGCTGCTTGCCACTTCGCTTGGTGCTCTGTGCCTCTCGGCTTTTCGGGTCTGCTCCAAGCGCCACCCCGTTCCCAGCTCCTTCAGCCCAGAGGTCGGCACCAGCTCTGAGCTCCAAGCACTCATTCAGAGCCACAAAGACGCTTGGCCTGGATTGGGAGTCGGTGCGCACAGCGGGGACAAAGTGGGTTCAGTGGGAAATTAAGACCACAGCAGATGCCCCGCTGTGCGTGCGTTGCCAGGCGTTCAGCTGGGAGGGAAGGAGCGCAGCCATTGTCTGTGGGAACAAAGGCGAATCTGGCCAACACGAAGAATAGGCAGAGCTCGGGCTCTGAAGGCCCCATTCACACGCGCTGTGTGGCGTGGTGCAGATGAAGGCTGAGTGGAATGGCCAGGGCTCCACATGACCTACTAACGCTGGTCTGGGACGCCAGCTGCTGCGGTTGACTGGCGTCCAAAGAGCAGGGCCCAGAGAAAAGGAAATCCCGGGCCAGGATGGCGGTTGGTTGCTCTTTCTGTAGCGCAGGCAGGCAGGGCCCGCAGTGGGCGGGCTTTGCAGCTCTGCCTCGGCTCCTCGCTTCTCCACGCTGTGGCTAGCGGCTTCCTTCAAGCTTCCTGCTGATGGGCTCAGCCGCCTTTCCAGAACTGGCTCTGCGGGTGAGGCTGGCGTGCCACTCTCCCTCGGAGGAAGCGATGTAAAATCTGTTCCTACACGCCTCACATACTTCACATGCAGAGCGAATATTATTTGTCAGGGGGCTAAATTTGGTGGCATGACTGCAATGGAGGGAGAAAAATACCACATGCAAATGATGCTAAAGAAGTAAGAACTCTAACCAAAGACTCACTCTTGGAGTTCCCTCCCCTCTTCCTCTACCCACTCCCTTTTCTCTGTCATATCTACGTGTGTAAGATTGTCACACACACACACACACACACACACACATACACACACCTCTTGTTCTGACCTTACATAGAGTTTGAAGCTATTTCAATGCCCTTCATACAGTTACATGACTAAGGTAGTGAACAACAAGGTACCTGTGAAAAAATTAAATCAATTCAGTAGTTGTAGGATGATTTAATACTTGGGCTCAGACATAGTTAAGTGCTTGGGAATTTCATCTCTTTTTGTTAAAATTAATTTATTATGCAAGTAGATGAAAACTATCTCGGTCCGTGTGAATTTTCGTTTCAGAGTACAGCCAGTAAATTTTGGGATGCTTGAACGCACTTTAAGTAAATTTTACTTGTATTTTATTAAAGGAACCTCATGGCTGATTTTGGTTGTTTTCCATTTTGATGCATTGGAAGCCACTAGAGACTAAGGTGGTTGACCCTCACGTCACTGCATGCCCTCCCCAATGGGAGTCAATGTTACGTGCAGTCGAAGTCCCTCATTGGGATAGGACAAGTCATAGGTGCCCTATTCTCTTGTCTCCTTCATACAAACAGACCCACTCAGAGAGAGGCTGCCAGTGGTGGGTGTCCACCGAATGGTTCTACTTCAGGGTTAGAGCTGGGGGCTGGGGGCCGGTTTTCATTTGTAAGAGGAAACCACATGTCTATGGTTCCACTGAGAGAGAGAGAGGAAGAGAAGAGGAGGAGGAAGAGGAGCAACAAGAAGAAAAGGAGGAGGAAGGAGAAACAGAGGAATGGAGGAAAGGTGAGGAGAGAGGAGAGGAAGGGAGGAGGAGGGGATGGGAAGAGAGGAGAGGCCCTGAGGGGAGAGGAGATTCCACAAGTAAATTCTCCTGTTACTGTGGTACAACAACCTCACATAGTCATATTATTTTCACGCAGCATTCAATAAGTTATGGGAGATGTTCAAACCTTATTACAAAACGGGCTTTGTGTGAGACACTTTTGCCCCACTGCAGGATAATGTAAGTGTTGTGAGCATGTTTGAGGGAGGTCAGGCTAAGCTGTGATGTCGGGACCCTCAGTATATTAAATGCTTTTTGAACTAAGGGCAGTTTAATTTGCAATGTGCTTGTTGGGACAGAGTGCCCCTTGTACATGGAGGAGTAGCTCCAGAAGATAAATGTCTCCGTCTACTTTGTGCTACTTCAGGAATCTGGGGGTGGAGTGGGGCTTGTCCACTGCAGAAGATGGGGAGGCCTGGCCCTTGCTTCCAGCACTGGAGATCTCGCTGCCTTGTGGAGCCTCTATCTGCCCTGCTGTCTGCACTCCTTCCCGGGATGATGTCATCCACCCCTTCCAGTGCCATGAAACATCTGCAAGGTGATGCCTCCTTAGTTTATGACTCCAGTCAGGCTGTCACGCACACTTGGGGTCATAATCTCATTTTGAGCTTTAGCGTTAGCTCCTGCACACTAAACCCTGCATCTTCTCTCTGAAGCCAGCTCCACTTGAAACACACTCATCTCGCCTGATAAGAGATCCATGGCTGTGGATTTGGGGTCCAAACACCCTTTGTTCCTCTTTCAGACTCCCGGGAAGTCTCACAGTGCTCTCTCAGGAGGCCTCACTGGGCCCCAAGCTCCCACTAATGAACTGAAAAAGTTGTCATCATTCTGGAAAATGAGAGAAAAGTCACCAGTACAAGAACATGATGGCACCCTAGAGGGAGAGAGGACATAGCAACGACAGAGAAATCGGGTCTACTTCTCCTGTAAATATAAGGTATCTCAATATCAAAACAAGTTTAAAAGAGGTTATGTCAGATATTACATGAAATTTCAGAATACAAGAATAAGACAAGAAGCAATCACTTTTGTATATACCAGCCATGAATAAGTGGAATTTGAAATGAAAAATATATCTTTTACATTAACATCTCAAAAATGAAATAGTTAGATATAAATCTAACAAAATACATGAAAGGTCTATACATAGAAATCCACAAAACTCTGATAAATGAAGTTTAAAATGAATAAATACAAAGATATTCCATGTTCCTGGAGCAGCATATCCAATATTTTCTTTTTTTTTTTTTTTTTTTTTTTTTTTGTGGGATCGGGGTTCGAGCTCACGACCTTGCACTTACCAGGCAGGTGCTTGTGCCACGGAGCTATCTCCCTGGCCCCAAAACTTTTTTATTTTTTATTTATTTATTTATTATTTATGCAGGACTAGGGTTTGAACTCACAACCTTGCATTTGCCAGGCAGGCATTTGTGCCACAGAGCTATCTCCCTGGCCACAGAATATCCAATATTTTCAAGATCTCATTTCTTCCAAATGATATCTCAATTCAATGCAATCTCCCCCCTGCAAAAAAAAAATACTAGAAACTACTCTGTGAATATCTATGAGCTGACTTAAGTGAGATATGGAAGGGTAAGACTCAACAGCCAACCCAGTATTGAAGGAGAAGAACAAAATTAGAACATAAATATGCTCCACCTTTAAGTCTGTGTGTGTGTGTGTGTGTGTGTGTGTGTGTGTGTATGTGCAGGGTTTCATTACACAACTTGAACTCATAGTGATCCTCCTGTTTTCAGCCACCCTAGTGCTGGGATTACAGGCATAAGTCACCATGCCCCGACTCCATTGCCAGCTCAGTGTGCCTGAGGGTGGGGCTGGTGCAGCATGTGGTGCCTAGAATTGAACTCTGGCCCCTGTGCTTACCTAAGCAAGTGCTTAGTCAGCTGAGCTAATTTGCTGACCCTTAAGTCTTATTATAAAGTTACTGTCTTATTATAAGGACAGTGCAGTACCGATAACTGAATAGACAAGTACATCAGTGGAACAGAACTGAGAGCCCAGATACATCCACATAAATATAAGCTGGCTGGTCTTCGGCCAAGAAGCCAAGGAGTGCAAGAAGCAAGTGCCCTCTCCAATGAGCAGTGTGGACCACAAGGTCGCTTCGCAGCCCTCCTCCTCCCATGCAGATTAGCTAAGCATGAGCCCTACATCTACACATTAAACACAAAGCCATGCGTCTTCTAGGAGATAACAAAGGAGAAAACCCTGGTGACCTGGGGTGAGGTGATGACATCTGGATATGACCCAAGAGGCATGATCCACGAGCAAAGGAATTCGAAAGGCGGATTCCTTCAAAATGAACAACTGCTGCTTTGTGAAACACTGAAATGAGTGAGAATCAAAACAGGCCAGGAGAAACTGTTTCGGAGATCTGTCATCTAAAACAGGCAGAAAGTCTCCAAACTGAGCATGAACACATAATCAAATAAAAAAGAATAGCAAAGACCTGAGCAAAGCTCAACCAAGAATATGCAAAGCGAGGGAACCAGTGCAGGTGGAGGCACAACCTCGCCTGCCATCAGGAAGACGCCCGCTGACACAATAGCGAGACTCCACACCACTGACCGTGGCCTGGGTCCAGAGTGCTGACCTCACCAAGGGCTGGTGGGATGGACACGCACAGGAACTGTTGTGTCATCCAGCACGGAGGAGGTGAGAAATGGCTTAGCCACCTCAGGAGGCGTTCCTGCAAACGCACTCTTACCATGAAACCCAGCAGCCATCTGTGCAGGTTTGTTTGACTATGACCCGTGTCGCTATGGGAGCTTTCCATCTATACCGATTGTAGTTCATTAGAGTTCTTGCTCAATGTTCATGTTAACTTTTTCAAAACTAAAATCCAATTTGTGACAATGATATTTTTCAAACATTCCTTCTGCTCATTTCTCTTCCCTTTCTCTGGAATTCCCCTTCTGTTTGTGTGGGTATCCTTGACAGCACACCACAGTTCCTTCAGGCTTTGTTAATTTTCGTTCTTTTTCTGTGTTTTCACTGGTATTTTAAGAAAAGGATTGCTTCATTTTCTTTCTCTGGCATTTTTATTGACATCACTCCCTAATTTCAGTTTTGGTTACTAAAATGTACATTTAGTTACTAGTGTCAGTGCAATAGGCCGCTGTGTCACTCCACTGTTGCTTAGATGCCACCTTTGTTGGCTTCAGAGGGTGTGGCCATGAGCTCCTGGTAGCTGAAGAGTATACTAAGGTGATGAATGGTGATTTTGAGCACCACATTGAAGTGGATAAGCGGAACACGTTGTCGCAATCAGTGAACTGAAAACCGGCTAGCACACTCTCGGCATGTAACCATCTTTGCCTACCTGCCCTCTGACCTCTTAGAAAGGCTGCATTGGAAAGACTGGGATCTGGGAAGCCAGGAGGAGATTACTGCCCCAGCCCCGCACAAACAGGGTGAGACTCAGAGCCCTCAGCCACCACTGAAGGTCAAGATTCTTTTGAGATTTGATCGCTGCTTCCTACCATTGGTGACCCAAGATAGGACAGAGAGTTTTAAGTAGCTTGTTGCTTTCCTTACCAATGAAAACATGCATGGGTGTGTGTGTACACATGCATATGCACACACACACACACACACACACACACATACACACACACAGGGTGAGAAAGAGATGAAAGTAAACTGCAGGTTTCTCTAGGTAAGAAAATAAAAATACTTCCATCTGTTTTTCAGTTCTAACAGAAAAACTTAGTATTATTCTAGCTGTCAAATCATTTTGACTTTGTCCAAAGCAAGGGAGTAACCACGGGGACCCAGACAAATGAGAACACGCTCTCTGTTCACTTTCCACCCACCTCCAGCCTCCTGCCAGACTCACCCAGAGGTCAGAGTGATGATTTTTTCCCATACTGTCTTCTGTAATCAGTTACTGAGAAAGGAGAGAAACTGAACTTACCACTCGAGAAATGGTACTGTGTCTTTTAGGTGATTTGGCTAAACCCCAAATTTTTAAGCAGTGAATTTGACAGAGGTTCAGGAAAGCCTGCCTGGACTCACCTTAAAAGCCACGGCCACACCTGGTTTCAGGTGTGTGCTCCAGCTCTGTGGCAGGCGTGGCGCAGAAAGTTGAACACAGTTAGAATCATGAAGCCACGTTCTCAGCCTCCTCATTGGTGCTTTATTTTTTCTTATTGGAACTTCTCTAGGAGTGAGCATTTCTCTCCTTTCTTTTTTATAAAACTATTTTCAGGAAAAGCATAATAGATCTATGAGCCTCACAAAAGAAATGAAAAATCACATGATACAGCTACACCTTTGTGAAGGCTGTAAGCTTTAACAAGAAATAAATCTTAGTCTGTGCAGACATGAAGTGTAAGTATGACAGGCAGAGAAAACGTGTCCTTCCTGTTACTCAGGTCTGAGGTTCCTTCTTGGGCAGAGCCAGCCGGCCAGCCAATTCTGCAGACTTGTGCAGGACTGTGGTACTGTCTTCACCCCATTATTAGCTATGCATATGTCATAGCTGGTGAGATCCTCTTATTCTCACTCAATAACCTGAATGTTATATCAGTTTATTCCCTCTGAAGTGATTTGTTTCCTCAGCCATAATTATCTGTTATTGTTGCCACTTCTACAATTCTCTGGAATCCACTATTGTTTAACTTCTAGAAGTTCTGCCTCTTTCTATTATTCACTCTGTATCCTAATGCTACCTTGTGCTGTATTGTCCTTTTATCTTAAAGTTATGATAGGGAATGTCAAGTAATACACTGGATTTTCCACTAAAGATTAATATAGTTCAGCATTTGTATCTTTACTAATAACCTGTACTTTTTCAACTTGGTCCTATAATTGGTTTCTAAGTCTTTGTGTCACTTTACTTCTCTTCATGATGACAGCCTGTTTTCCTAGCTGACCTATGTAAGTTTTCATGCTCAGAAAAGGCCCTCTGACATGAAGTCTCTTACTGTTTCTTGGGCATACTTATGTATTTTTAATAGTTATTTTTGTTCTCCCTTCCTTTCCTTCCTACTTAGAAAAATAAAGGCCTCTTGTGTCTAACTTTGGCAACTGTACATTGACCCAAAACATTTGCTTTCTCTGTAGAATATTGGTGAGTCTAACCCTTCCTATGTACAGCAAATTCCCTGGTTTCTGTCTCTATGTCCTTCCATGTTGTCCTTTCTTAGGTTCACATGTCCTTTTAGAATGAGGCCGTGTATATCCCCCAAAGCCTTCTCCGCCGATCCCATCTCTCTGGCCCTTCTAACCATGTTCTTTCACCGAGTCTCTACTGGTTACCAGCACTTGCCCCGCGTCTGATTCTGCTCCGTGCGTAGAGTTGAGTGCGGTGCACGGTGGCTGCCACGGTTTCATGTCTGCAGGCCGTTCCAGCTGTTCCATCAGGCAGCTCCTTCCTTTGGGATCAGCCGGACTCTGTCAAGTCTCTTAGGGTGCTGTGCAGGGAGGCTTGGAGTGCTCAGTGCCGGCCACCAGCACAGCGAGCCTGGGAGTCTCCCGGCTCCTTCTGGACGCCTCGGTGTGTCCTGAGCGCCCGCGAGCAGGCTGCACCTCCTAGGAGGCTCACTGGGCAGCCCCGCGATCGCTCGCTCTGCCGCCTCCTGGCCGCTCTTTCCTGGGCTGCTGTCCCGTTCCCCGGATGTGCGGCTAGTATGCAGCCAGAGGGCCCTGGCTCGGAATCGCTCACCCTGTCACAGTACTCCTGGCAAATTCCGGCTGTCTGGGAGCCACCGCTCTGTGACCTCTGTTCCCTCTTCCTGGTGAGGCTGTGGTGACGATTTCAGTTTCTCTTCGTGCTTTAATCTCTACGGTGTTGAACATCTCTCCTCATGAACATGGCATACATCCCCACGTTCTAAGATCTCTGTAGAATGCTTAGTATTTCCCAAATACTAAAGTTTGTGTACCTTTTATTAAAGTCATTCATTGGTATTTTTATAGTTATTTTATATTGAGTCCTTATTGTGCTACATTTAATTTTTTAAAATAATTTTAAACCCATAGAACTTATTTTTTTATTCTTTATTGAATTTATTGATTATTTGATTTTTATGGATAAGCATTCATAAATAATATTTCTGAAATCTTTATATTTTCCCTTGTGTATTTCCATTATATTGACTAATTTCATTCATGTACTTTAGTATTCAGTATATAAAATTTTACTTCATAGTTAAACTTATTTTTAATATTCATTATTTTATTTATTTATTTATTTAAATTATAACTATTACTTTTAATAAATTATAATGTGATAGTTTCAAAGCATGTTAGTAGTATATTCCCAATAATTAATACAATGCATATTATTGTCCTCATTGTAGTTATACAGAGCACAGGGTGTAGACATGATAAATTTTCTAATGGTTATTAGTACAATAGATTTCTTCTCTTTGATCTAATAGAAGGTAGTTGTATACATAGTCAAATGCTCCATAATTGCAGTGGATTACTGGTGAAACCGGCAATGTTGGAAGCTGTTGGTTAGAGCCTTTTACAGCTCAGCATACTAAACTACCCTTACATTTTATGCGTCATGTTTAAACTTTTCTGTGGGTGGTTAAGGGCAAGTTAAAGCAAGACCTGTGTAACAAAACATGTAGTTTTTGTATCTCCCAAGGTCAGTCAAATCCCCTCAGGATTTACTTTGGAACCATGTACAGTACTTTGTAGAACTTTTGTCAGTGTCAGCCATCTGGATGTGTCACGGCCATTGCTTGATCAGTTTGCTCTCTGAGAAAGCCCGAAAGAATGTTTTCTCTCTAGGTGACTCTCCTTAGGCACACTATATACCTTTAATCCCTTTCCTCTGTGGTCCCTTAATCTCCTTGAACAGAAAATTTGGGAAATCATTGAGTTATAGGATGTTACAGCACAGGTTCTGTTCTGTCCCGAGTCCTCACTGACCTTGAAGGGCTAAGGCCAAAATATTGGCTATCCTTTAGCCCTTCTTTTTCTCTAATTTTTGGTCTGTAAACTTACATTCTTAGCCCTCCAGAAGAAAAGCTTAGTGATACTATTGCTCTAAAACATAGGTGCTTGAGCTTAAAATCATTGTCTTTCTAAATATCAAACATCTTAGACTTAGATTTGGTATTTTCCATAAATCATTGATATTCTAATAAATCTCTATGGAATATGATAAAAGCAGCTACACGTTTATACACAGATATTTAGAAATATAAGCATGTACCAAATTTTAGCCTGTTCATCCTTTGGCATTTTTCCTATTCTCTTACTCTCATTTAATACCCTTTTTGTTTTCTTGTAAACCAACCATTTACTTGAGAGTATAACAGTAACTGAAATTATATTAGAAGCAGCACACATCTAAAAGACCAGAATGACAGGCATTCCAAGCATAGTTTTAGTGTTACATATTGCTATCATCAGTGTCAAAAACCTTTTGAGGTTTCTTAGGACCAATGTCTAATTCATCCTGTGCATATAAGTGCATAGTTTTGCTCCTGCTGTGTTTCCTCTCTTTTCTGTTTCCAGTCACTTTGCTGCTTAACCCTTAAGTCTTTGATTTCCATTCAGCTGTGTTATGCCTTTCCATTTTTATTTCTTCTTTTGAGTTCTTACACTAGGGAGACTATACGATATTTACACATGTAGCTCTGGTTTATTTCACTTATGAGTATATGTTCAAGGTACATCAATTTATACATGAAGTTTTCTAGTTTATCATTCTTTATAGCTAAGTAATAGTCCATTGTATAAAAATACCACATCTTTTTCAACCATTCTTCAAATATGGGCATTTTGGTTGTTTCCAAGATTTGGCTATTACAAATTGGGATGCTATAAACATAGGTGCACAGATATCACTGTGGTATGATGTTTTCAGTTCTTCTGAAAAAATTCCCAGTAGGAGATAGCTGGATTGAATAGGATTTCCAGCTCTAGCTTTTAAAGGAGCCTCCACACTGCTTTCCATAATGGTTGCACCACTCTGCAAACTGTAAAATTACCAAAAATAGCAAAATAGTAAAAACGATTCCCATACAACACAGACTTGACCATTTGAAACATATTCTCATATTTATTTTTTCATATTTATCTGCATATAGATCTAGCTCAAAATTTCTCTGAAACACTTGAGATCAAACTGTATACAGTGTATGTACTTACTACAGAAAAATTAAAGTTGAGTAATTTCTATTCTTTCCCTTTTTGAAGAGAGTCCCACTGTGCAGTGTAGCATGGCCTCAAACTCACTGTGCAACCCGGGCTGGCCTTCAACTCATGACAAACCTGTTTTAGTTACTATTCTGTCATTGCTGGGACAAATACCCAACACATAAGCATAGGGGAGGAAAGGTTTATTTAGCTCACAGTTTCTGGAGGTTTCAAGACGCTGCCCCTACTTTATAGGGACTGGAGGAGGGGCTGGGGCGCTGCCATGTCCAGATGATCTGCTCCATACCTGGGCTGGAAACCGCTGTCTTGGTGGGCGGGAGCCTCAGACAGCTCGTGCTGTCAGTTTAAAGGTTTGCGCCTCACTTGGCCCCGCCCCCTCACGCCCCGCCCCTCGAGCCGCGCTTGACAGCCTCATGAATTACATGAGGCTTTGGGGGGACAGCTAGATACAAACCACAATACTTCCTGTGTTGGGATGACAAGCATGCACCACTATGCCCAATGCATTTCTTAGCAATATCTTTTATTAATTTATAGTATTCAGAAACAATATTAATATTTTAGTTGAATTATAGTCTGCATTATAGGTTTGTCACCTGTAGCAATAATTTTTCTTTTATAGCAGTGACTTCTCCCAGCACAGGATCTGGCTTAGAGCTACACACTACATGTTACTACTGCATCTCTTCAGCATGATTTTATTTAGAACTGTTAACCATTCATGCCACTGACAGTTTTCAAGAACACATGATAGCTGTTTAATAAAGCTCAGCTCAACTTGGGTTTGGCTGAAGTCTCCTTATGATTAACTCTAGGTAATACGTTTTTACAAAATATCACATTATTTGTGTGTGCTTCTCCGAAATACATGCACATAATAATGTTGTGATTATTATTCCCTTCCTGATGTTTATTTTGATTACTTGTAAAAAGTTTTTTTCTGATTTCTATTCTACTTGTTTACTATTTTTATTTCTGTGATTAGTAAGCAATGAACTTGTTAACTTATTAATTAGTAAAGGAAATGATTTTTCTTTCAATTTTCACTTGCGTTTGTCCTTTTCTTATATTACTGTAATGCACACATGCATGAGCACATTAGCAATAAACGCCCCGCTGTGACAGCTGAGCACACCTCTCCCTCTTTTCTGCTCCCTCCCTCCCCACCCACCTCCCTTTTCTTCCTCCTGGGCCTCCTACTTTATGAATTTCTTTAGTCCTGTTGCTATGAAGCAGGTCTCTCCTAAGTTGCAGCTTTCAGCTCTGCACCCACGCACCTGCCTGGGGCCTGGGTATACGTGAGCTCCGGGAAGTCCCCTCGCCAGCACTCCTGGCACTCCTAGTCACACTTGGCCAAGAGAACCCAGCTCCCCAAGCTGGGGTCACTCGCTGAAGATTCAGCAGAATCAAGGAGCCCAACTTCAGCCCTGGGCTCTGGGCTGTGGGTCTGGCTTTGGGAAGGTGGCTAGAGTGAACACGAATTAAAATGACCCAAAGGACTCCATTGTTATGTTTGTAAGAAAACCTCAGCAGTGAAGATGCATCTTAACACCCTCCCCAAAATTTCTAAAGCTGTGGCAGAGCTCTGCCAAGGCCAGATGGAGAAGCCCGTGGTGCTGGCAGTCCGCACTCGGCGTGGGCTCGTGCCACGGAGCAGGTGTGCTGCCAGGCTAAGGCACCCAGTGAGCAGTGCCATCCGCAAGCCTGGGGTTTGTAGGCAAGCCCTTCTGTACCTGCAGGTACTGGCATCTGTTGGGAGGCTCAGGGACTTTGACAGGGCTCTTGGTGCCCTGGGGAAATGGGCGCTTGGCTGGATCAAGCCCGCCTCTGGTCACAGCCTCTCACAAACTAAACGTGCCTGCTTTGAAGCAACCCAGGCTCTGCTTCAGTAGTTGATGACCTAAGACCATCTCATAAGGCAGAGAAAGGACCAGGAGCTGATGTCACTTGTGCTGTCTTTGAAACTCTTCCTAGGGGCCGTTTCCTGACTTATCCATGTGAGAAGTCCCATCCTCGCCAAATATCTATTAAGCTGATAGAAGAGTGTAATATGTGAAACTCCATGTTGGTGCTGGAAATGTGTGAGGAAATGCGAGGAAACCCTTCAATATAGAGCAACTTATGCACATTTAGGGAAGAATCCAGTAACTACCAAGACACACACTGATTAGTAAAGCAACAACAAGAGATCCCAGTGAAGCCTCCCTAGGAATTCCAGCACTGGCTGCAGAGTGCAGATGGGTCAGTTTTGCAGCATCAGTGTTCTCCATGTGCTGGAGACCACCTAGATCAAAGTCCCCCAGAAACACGAGGCACTGATCTGAAGGCCAAAGAGCAAAAATCTGGGCCCTAGATGTGTGCTGTGTAAGTTACGTGGAGTACATGCCCAAGACCATCCTAAGCTGTAAGGACACTGCTTCATGCTAGCTGGTTTCTGGAGCTGCCACAGCAAAACGTCATGCACAGGGCAATTTACAACCACAGAGGGCACCAACTCAGGTCTGGAGACCGCAGCTTTAAACCAAGCTTTGGCAGAGCCTGGCACTGTGGGGAGAGCTTTCACTGGCTCTGCTCTTGCTTCTGTGGTTTATTGGCAGCACGTGGTGCCCATCGGCTTACAGAAGAGCCCAGGGCTCTGCTCACTGACACATGGCGTGGTCCCCTGAGTGGCTGTGTGGCTGTCTCTCTCCTCCTTGGTAGGACATGGAGCCCACCCGTTCCAATGTGAGCTCATCCAAGTTAATTACCTTCAATCCTTATTTCCAAGTAAGTGCATAATCTGAGGTTCTGAGGGAAAGGATGTCAGCCTGTCATTGATGGCAGGCATGCAAGTCAATCCCTGATACACATGCATCCTTAAAAATACCTGAAAACTTTGTTGTGCCAAGAAAAAACTGATACCAGTATTGCATTGTACGAAGAGGCAGGAAGTACTTAATGAAGATGGTAAATAATTAAACTTAGGGGCTGGGGAGATAGCTCAGTGGATTTTAAGTGCTTGCCTGGCAAGTGCACAGTCCTGAGTTCGATTTCTAGTACCACAAAAAAAAAAAATTAAACTTAGTACAGCTGAATACACATCAGTGTTTTACATAGCAGTGCACACATTAGAATGATGGCCGAAAGCAATCGTGCCTAAGAAGCAAAACTTCAATGTGAGAAGCTGTTTGTGCAGTACTGGAAAGTGCTGGAAGGCTGGGGTGTGGAAGCCCCCTCGATGCTCTGTGTTGTGCTCCTGGGGATGCTGGGTGCTGTTCTCTTTACCTACACAACATATTCCAAGTTTAGGGTTTTATGTTTAAGGTTAGCTGCGAGTTGGATAAAGATAATAATTTTTAGCTAGCAATCATAAAAAGCAGATAGAGCCAGCCAGATAGCTCAGCAGACAAAAGCACCTGCTTAGGCAGACACAGGGGCCGGGCTTTGATCCCTGGTATGTTGTGCCTGCTCTGCCCCCAGGGAATGCGGAGATGGTGACTGAGCCTGGGCATGGTGGTGCGCTCCTGTAATCGCAGTGCTTGGGAGGCTAAAAGTGGGAGGATCATTATGAGTCCAATCTTTGTAGTGACACTCAGTAGACCCTGTACTAAATACACAAAAAAGCATATAAAGGTATAAAGAACACATGATTAATTATCAACAGATAAAGAAAAATAAGGTGAAATAAAATATGAAAAGCAGCAGAGATAAATCAGAAGCAAAGCTACACACGAGCTCATGGTACTAAGCACACCCGTACTGAGCGCTGAATGTTGAAGGAGAAGGCAGTGTTTGCCTGCACATGAGAGGAGCATGAGCCATGCGATAAACAGCTGAATGATGTTTAAAAAGAGGGTGCAAAGGAGGGGAAACAGGGTGGGGAATTTGGTGATACAGTGGGTAACTGTGGAGCACACACAACGGAGCTCAGTGGGCAGAGTGCAGGGGTCGCAGCAACAGAAGTAGCAGAGGGTTATGTGACACTCATGAAAGACCGTGGGCTCTGTAGCTTGGGCTGCTCGTGCCCTCGCTGTGTGGTACTGGTGACTGAACTCACAGCCTCTACACTGAGCTCCGCCCCAGGGCCTTTTCAATTTTTCATTTTGAAGTGGGATTTCTCTAACTTACAAAGCCATCTGGGCTCAAACTTGGGATCTTTCTGCCTCAGCCTCCCAGATGGCTAGGTTCTCAGGCATGGTACTCCACAGCTGGCTGGTGTCCACATTTATGTGAAAAATATGGCCTCAAGATGAAAACGGAGCTCTTTGAAACATAAAAAGAAGTTGAGAAAATGCAACTGTGACTTTCCATTCTACCATCCTCTTACTTGTTCAACAGATAAATGAGCAATAATAAACCAGGGCAGAGAGAATTTTAAAAATGTGATCAATATGTTTGCTTAAGTAAGTATATATTTAGGATTCTTAATCTAATGAACAAAAAGTAATATATATATATATATATATATATATATATATATATATATATCTCAGTTCTTTTTTCTGTATTTTAGGGAAGGGTCTACAGGGTGTTCAGGGTCTCACTACTAGATCAGACTCATAGTGATCCACCTGTTTACAGCCTCCCAAGAGCTGAGACTACAGGTGCGTGCCACCATGCCCAGTCTCAATTGCCATCTCAGTGTGACCCCAGGAGTGGGGCCGGCATGGCAGACCCAGGGATTGAACGCTGGCCCCTGCATCTGCTTGCAGGCAACTTAATCTACTGAGCTATTTGGCCAGCCCAACAAGGGGATTTCTAAACAAAAATTTTGGTTCTACATTTTACTCATTGTCAATCATGCATGAGTCCTTATCTACTAGGCTTTTCTTTCTTAAAATTAATTAATTTTAATACACAAATACGAAGTTCCAGTTAAGATTTCTTATCAGATTTCTCAGGTATTATAGTAAAATCTCAACATCACAAATAGATTATAATGTTCTTCAATCAGGGACCATAAAAAGCTAGCAACTCCAAATTTCATAGGAGTATAAATTTAAATTTCTGCCTAATTACTGCCAAAATACACTGTGAAAACTGATATTAAGAGCATCACCCCAGGAGCACAGAAGAAGAATGAAATAGACCCCTCCTCGAGCTTCGAGACGATTCCTTGGTCCATGGCAAGCACTTAGCTCTGCTTTCAAATTGTTCATCTACGTTGACTTTTTATCATCTTATCGCGGTGTCTCAGTGCAACCATCCTCAGGTTTATCTTACTTGTAGGTTTTTAGGTTTTACAATGTGATATCCACGGTGCTCTCAAGATTTGGGGATTCCTCGGCCACTCGTTCTTTGAACAAGCTCTCCGTCCCTTCTCGTGGCGCCGTGGTTCGCAGGCGGATGCGAGCTCGCTTGATGGCCCCTAAATGCTGCAGGCTTTCTTCACCCCTTGCGTTATTTTTTTTCGTTGCTCCTCTGTCAATTTCAAGGGTTGTCTCCGGCCCAATTCTTCCTCCTGTCCGGCTGGGAGTGCAGTGCGCGCTGCCTCTGCCTCTCCACCGAGCTCAGCGCGCGCTCCGGCTTCAGGGCTCCCACGTGGGTCTTCTCCGCGATTGCTGCCTCTCGGCCGAACCCCGCGTTGCTGTTCACGCGTGATCTTCCTGCCTCCGTCCACTGTCCGTCTCTGTTTTCCTGCAGCTCGCTCAGCACTCTCACAACAAGCAATTGCTTTTCATTATTTCCCAGACAGTTCCTGCGTCTCTGTTTCTCGGAGTTTGTTTCTAGAAACTCTTTGTGGGCTGTTGGCAGGGCCGCATTCCCTTCTGTTTTCCGTGCTTCCTGAAGTGCCACGTTGCCATCTTCCTAAAGGCGCAGCCAACTCCTCGCGAGGACCTGGTTCAGCGCAGGAGCCCGTCATGCGTTTTCTTTATTCCCTTCATGGCTGCTGACTTACTTTAGTGGTCTTTAGCAGTCTCCAAAAACTGTTTTATCCAATTTGATATAAATCTATTTTTTTTCTGGTAGTTGGAGATAAAGGAGAAGTTCTTTGAAAGAAAAAACAATATAGACAATAAAACTAATATTGGTAACCTATTGCAAAGCACGAGATCCTTGGCCTCATGGAAGGGTGTGTCTCTACCAAGAAACACAGAAAGGGTGTCGCACACTGAATTCATTACTGAGAGTCCAGTTGGTACAGGACAGAGCGAAATGACACGAGTTAAGGTTGTGAAATAGCCTCTGTGCACGTCATTCTCTGGCAGTCTCCTCTGAGCTCAGTTCCCAGGAGGCATTCTCGCTTTCCTTGTTACATGTGGAACTCATTTTAACTTGGTAGGAAGCGAAGCCGGGCCGTGTAAATCTCTTATTTCCCAAGTCTCCTTACGTGTGCAACTTCCGCTCTTCCATCCAATCTTGTGTCCGTGATGAGCGAAGAAATCATGCTGCGTTCTTCAGAGATGAAATAAGCTTTAGTGGGCTCTCTGACACTGAAAATTAGGCTCTCGAGAGCTACCTCCATCAGATGTGTTTGGTGATAAAGGACGGAGATAAGTTTGGAAATATCGTATTTGATAAGAATGTTGCTACATGGATTTGCACTAGATTTCCTGTAGGTTTCAAGAGGACAGTGTCTTATCTAGCATCTCCACTGCTGTCCCATCTGTAGGTTGAAGAGGTCCAGCCTAAATGAGGGGCTGAAGGACCATGTTATCTCCAGCACTCTAGAAGAAAAGTATTTGAAAGATACTTCTGAAAATAAATTTATCAGAACTCTTCCCTGTGTCTTTTCTTGTTAGGGTCTCTGTTTTTCCCAGTGCGAGTTGTGATCAGAGATATTACAGGTAGGGCAATTTAGAAGTAGCTTGAAGAAATTATACCAGCTTCAAAAAGGGAAAATAAGATATTCCAACTTTAGCAGGCCAGCTTTTTTTCTTTAGTATGTAACCAAGGAATCTTAATCAAATGCCACTTTTAGAAAAATAGCTTGTATTGTCAGCTTCAATTCATTATAAGAAATACCTGTATAATGATTTTATAAAGTAAAAAAGGTTTACTTTGGTTCCTAATTTGGGAGCTTTCAATCCGTAGTCATTGGCCCTGCTGCTCTGGACCCTGTGGAGTAGCTCATCATGAGCAGTAGCTCATGGCCAAGCAAAGGTATCTCATGGCAGGGAGGTGAGAGAGGAGAAGAGGAAGAGGCCAGGTCCCACAGTCTTCTTCCGGAATATACTTCCAGAAGGAAAGAAAGAGAAGTGGGGTCCCACTGTCTACTACCAGGTCATGTCCCCAGAAAGGAAGAGAGAGGGGCTGTGTCCCACTATCTCCTTCCAGGTCATGACCCCAGCAAAGAAGAGGAGAGGGCAGGTTTCTACTATTTCCTTCCAGGTCATGTCCCCACAAAGGAAGAGAGAGGGGCTGGGTCTTACTTTCTCCTCAGAGTCACACATCCAGAGACTGTAGGCCTCCCAGTAGACCTCACCAAGTCCACATTGCATCAGAGACTGTAGGCTGGGGCCGCAACATATGGGGATTTGGAGAATTCCAGATCTGAAGTATAATACAAAATGTTCTCCAATATATAAGTAACACATTTTTAAACATTTTACAGAATATGTTTCCAGTAAAAGATCTGGATAACTTTTTAGCCTCCTTCGCATTAACACTTGCATGCCACACTTCGGATGTCCTCTCAGAGCGTGTTGTCAGGCTTCATGATGATGGCTCTAACCCTTCCAGCTGCTTGCGTCCTCTGCTACGCTCTGATTTCCATGGTGCCAGGACCTGGTGCTCACACAGCCACTTTACAGCAATTACTGGGTGCTTCAAATATAGCTAGTGAATACATAAGCATAAGTATTGGATAAAAGTTAATCATGACAACATGATATGCTTTTAATAAAAGAAACTAAAAGTTGCATCCAAGACTAACCTCAAGTCATTGTGTGATATCTTTGAAAAATACGCTTTACAGAGAGCTAGTTCTGTAAGATTCTATTGATTAGAAAAGACTCTTCCCTCCACACTTATTTCATCCTTAGCAGCTGGGAGGGCCGGAAGTTGCTTGGAGAGCGAAATCACTCAGGTTCCTTTGCTCTGAGGCATTGCTGGATGTATGTGGCTGCAGCGCGGGTCTCTGCGTGGGGAGCGAGTTCTGCATCTCAGACCTTGCCACCTGGAGGCAGCCTTTTCAATCAGCGCTCTGTAAAAATGGAATTCCGTCCCGGGTGTGGCTCTGGGAGAGCGCGGCGTGGCTGTGTGCTTCATGCAGCCTCCCACTGAAATTCATTCACTTCAACCTGATGGTGTTTATGATCACGTTCCCAGCTCAGTGCAGAAGGGAGATAAGAACCCGGGGAGCAGCCGTCAGGAGCCAGTGGGTGGGAGCTTTCTGGCACCAGCCTCGGTCCTGGGCAGAAGGCTCCACTGTCCCCACTTCGCAGATAAAGAAATGAGGTCAAGGAAGGTGTGAACTGAGTCAGGCTGCCTGGTCCCCAGGTCCAGGATTCTGCCCTGGATTTCATCGCGCTGAAGCAGGGCACTTCTGAGGCACCAGCAGCACCCACGGGCACTGTGCTCAGAGCAGTGTCACAGGCCCAAGCCCTGAGTGGCAGAGCGAGCCTCTTGCCTCTCCACAAGTCTCTCTGTCCAGTCAGGGCGACAATGTAGATGAGCCATGACAAATGCCTTGGGCAGGAGTTGAGACTTCTGTCAGCTGAAATACCTGTGGGATCAGATGACTATAAGGAGAACGGCGAGAACGGAAATGAGGGCAGGGAGCTACACAGCGCTCCCCTCGCACCGAAGGCCTCTTCTGGCTGGCCCGTTGGTCCTGCTCTTCTATAATCCATGTCCTGCAGCCCCATTTGGATGGAAACGTTCACCTTTTTCTTCTGACCTAGTATAATCTTTTCTATTAACCACCTGTATTTTATATTAACTGCGGGTTATTTACATGCATTGCACATTTCCTTCTTTGTGGATGAAAATTCACACATATATATTTTTAAATGAGGTATAACTGTATGTGTTTTTATGGCTTGTGTATATAATTTTCTTCTAGCAGTTTTCTTCTTTTGCTCCTCTTTTTTCTTAGATGTTTTTAAGCTTAGCTATTAGCGTTGCATATCACTCACTTACTTTTGAACGTATTTTGTCAGGTAGGAATGCATGTCCGTGGAAGCTGCTTTGAGTATGCTTAGGATAAGTCTGAAAAACATCTATGCACAGCTAAATGAAGTACAAAAGCCAATCGCCAGCACGCTGCCCAGCGGCCGCCATCATCTGCAGCTCCTCCCCTTCTCCTCGGTGGCTGCTGGCAGAGTCGGTGCCAGTAAACGGACTGAATTTGCTGCGGGGTTGCAGATCTCCGGCTCCGATGGCTTGGAGAAGAGACTCCTGTGGAGCTGGCTCTGAGCTCCAGGCATACAGGAAATTCTTCCCGCCTAACAAAGTGCTCTCGGTTTTCATAGATGCAAGGAGAGGTAGCTTCCTTTCACGCACTGCTCCAGCATGCAAATGGGTGAAAGAAGCGTTGGCGCCCTCTGGGACCCTGAGCCCGACCCAGCAGAGCCTCCCAGAGTGCAAGTCTCAGGCCGCTTCGGATGTCCAGCAGGAAAAACTGCCATCCGAGAAATAGGTAAGGGCAGAGTTAATTTAGAAAATAGCTTTGACTGCTGAAGTGTGGTAATTTACAGGGCAAAGTTTAACAAAGGACATTTATGTTCACAAGGTCAGTACAAGATGCAAGACCAAGAGATAAGAGCCAGGGAGCAGGCAAACCATTGCTGCGTCCTTCACCTTCACACACAGAATCCTACCAGGTGGTCCTGTGGCAGCTGGCTCCTCCCGTGCCCGGGTGTGCGCTGCAGCCTGCGCTGGGTGGGCGGAGGGACACCTTCTTTCCTTCTCTGTCTCCCTCCCTCCCTCCTTCCCTCCCTCCCTCCCTTCTTCCTTCCTTCTTTTTTTCTTTCTTTCATTCTTTCCATCCTTGTTTTTCTTTCTCTCTTTCTTTTATTATGTGAGACTTTTTTTAACATGTGCTTGAAGTTGATTGACTTTGTTGAAAAATATCAAGTTGTAAACTTTTATTACAAATTAAAAATGAAGTCATTTAAAATCTCAACTTGACCAGATATAAAACAATTTAAAAACCTCTAAAGATGTACTGAGAAAAAGCAGGCTTAAAAGAAAAAAAAAGAAAAAAAGAAAAAAAAAAACATGCTTGTCATTACCAAAGTGAGACCTCTGTAGGTAGGCATAATAAAATCCCCACGCTGCGTAGGCGACGCAGAGTTCCAGCACCTACGGCCTTCAGCCCCACCTTTTGCTCAGTTCTCACTGCCGCCTTCCCTAGCTGTTTCTCCTTGCTGGATGGCTGACTGGGTGAGAGCAGAGACGTGCGGCCGGCATTCACTCAGCCTCAGACTCCGCCAGCTCGCAGCTCTGCCTCTTTGTCAGCTGTGGCTCAGGGTCTGCTGCATGCCTGTGTCGGCAATTCAAGCTGTGGCTGTAGGATGCTGAGGTGGCCGCGGAGCTTGGGTTTCATCGCCTTGGTTTTCCTTATCCCTCCTCTGCATCCTCTACAGGCTGTCCTTGTCCAGGGGCCCCTGCAGAGCCATGGCCCGAGCCTAGTGTTGAAAACTTGGTGTTTGGGAAGCACTTGCCGAGCAGAGTAGAAACGCCATCGTCTTCCATGAGTGCACAAGGGGTCACGTATGCAGGAAACCACAAAACACCGGAAGAAGCACAAAGGCAGGGCGCCCTGCTCTCAGTGCTTGCTGGTTTAGGTGTCCCCCGCCCAACCTCTACCTATAGAAGAACACGCATTCCAGGGGGCGATGTCCTTTTTGTTTTGTGTCTTCTGTACCTGCATGACATGGGCACATAGGAAGCACTTTAACACAGTTAACAAAAGAATAGATGAGTGAACGATAAAAGGAAAAAGAAATGCGCTGCAGTAAAACGAGGACTCGTATTTCCCTCTGGAGGGTTCTACGTTCTGCACAGTGGAGGCGGGAGAATGGTTGCCGCAGCCCAGAGAAGCAGTGGCGCAGGCACACGTGGAACGAGGGACTTCTAAAGAAGTGCAAGAGCAGGGAAAGGTGGTGACCAAAGGGCACACGTGTCACAAGCAAGCTGGAGTTCCACAGTAGGAAACCTGAAGGAGACGTGGCCCATAAATTAATGGCAAGGAAATAGACATCTGGTCGTAACTGGTGCTTGTCTTAGTTGCCTTCTCACTGTTGGGACAGACACCCAGGACGTCACGAGGAACAGCTTCGCTTGGCTTCTACTTTTAGGCCATGGATAGCTGACTGCAAGTGGGAAGGCATGGTGGAAGGGGTGGGGAGACAGCTGCTCCATCTTGGAGGCCAGAAAGCTAGCAGAAGGGGGAGCTGGCAGGGTGGAGCACCGTCCAGGCCATACCTGTGACCCCTGCTCCTGACAGTGAGCAAGCTGTGAGCCCCACGCTTCAATCTCCTTCCAAACACATGAGTTTTGGGGGGCTTCGTTAGGTCTCAGCCACAACAGTGTTCAGTACAAAGCATACTCCGCAGCCATGTAAGTGTTGGTGCGGTCTTAGTTCTAGGATCCCCAGGGTGCCCAACTCACGTGTGCACGGGCCCTGGTGCGAGTGGTGCAGTGCTTGAGTGGGACTTAAGTGCATGCTTACAGCTATTCCTGGGCTACTTATCATGCCTCATGGACTCCGAATGTTGTGTGGGTAAGTTGTTAGCATGCATAGCTCAGAGAGTAACAAGAAAACACTAGGGCCGAGGTACAGATGGGGCCATTCAGGGTGCAACTCATGCACCCCAGCAACAAGGAAGCTATGCATAATGATGTATAGAATACACAGAAGTGTTTCCAGCCCCAAGTTGGTTCTTCCATGGTGGTGAAGTCTGTGGGCACCAGCCGTCAGCTCTCTGCGTTTTGCCCCTCACTCATCCCTGTTACAGATCTGTGAAGACAGCACCCCTCCAGGACCCCTCCAGTAAAGCCAGCCCCTCCGCCTCCTGGGCAGTGATGGGCACAGTATAGCGGTTTAGCTCAGTGCCAAGGGCCTCTTCCCAAGCACTTGGTGCTCAGTGCCCGGGCTCGTGCCAGGGCCTGGGGCACATACATGCACATCCCATCTTGATGGCTGGCAGTTGCACAAACACAGGCCTGCCTCCCGGCCCAGTGCACCAACGCCTCAAGTTCTGACTCAGCCTCTACGAGAAATCTTTCTTTCACAGCTGTAAAGAGCCCAAACTGAGTAAGACCATCTTTCATTTCCACAGTGTTGTGCATAGCCATCCTCTCAGGGAGCCAAAATTTCAACGCAGAAAGAAAAATGTCCTTGGGATTCAAGGACAGCATGCCCTCAGATGGGAGATGGTTTTGCAATGTCCTCCAAGGCCAGTTCCCGGGCTTTTGCATTTCTTCTCCCTGCCTGAGCACATCATTTATGTCCTGGCATTTCACATTGGATCTGGGTTCCGTCCTGGCTTGCTCCCTGGGGAGGCAGGTGGAGGCCTCTGGTATCGACTTGATCATGCAATTTTGCCAATTAGTTTGAAATAAAACCGTTAAGGTCAAGATTCTTCTTCAGAGGGTGAGAGCTTTGCATTCTTCACCCTAAGTTTTGATGTCTTTAGTGGTGTTCTACCCTTGATATTTTGATTAACACTTAAATATGAGCATGGTCAATACACATTGTGAGAAACATCATTCGATTGTTTGATCATTCGCTTAAAAACTGACAACTTCAAGCAGTTGATGAATGCTTATTTTTTTCTTCTAATTTCTTATAATACTTTTCTATCATTTTTGCAGGTTTATATCT